>JAUMJJ010000306.1:0-232110 GCA_033556795.1 Tapera naevia
AGGTGGGGGAACTCGGTCTCCACGCAGCCACTGGGCGGGCGGCGGCGGCGCGTGCGCCGTGCGCCACTTCCGCCGGTCAGAGTCGCGTCCCGAGGGCCGAGAGCGGCGGGCGCAACGATGAGGCCGCAGGCGGCCCCGGTCGCGGGAAAGGTTTTCATCCAGCGCGACTACAGCGGCGGCACCCGCTGCCAGTTCCAGAGCAAGTTCCCAGCCGAGCTGGAGAACAGGGTGAGGCGGGGGGGGCGCCGGGACCGCGGGGTTGTGGATCCCGGTGGGCCGGGGCCTTGGAGCCGCCCCGAGTGCAGGGGCAGCGCCCGCCGGAAGCCCCGGCCCCGCCCGCGGTGAGGGATGGCGGGGGCAGAGTCCTTCCGAGGTGCTCATTATTCCTGGTATAAAGGCGGTGTTTGCCACCCGATGGCGATTCTGAGGGGCTGCGGTGAGAAAACGCTTTTTATTAAGCAGCTTGGGAGCCAGTTCAGGGCGCTGCTCGGCGGTGTCTGCGCTGTGCTGGGGTTTGGAGCTCTCCCAGCCCCGGCAGTGCCGCTGAACCTGGAACTGGTGTGCTGGGAACACGGCCCATGCTGTGGCTCCGCGGCGCAGGGTCGTTCCCCGCACTCCTGGGGAGCAGCCGCTCTGCCAAGCCTTGTTCTGCCTCACAAGGGCTCTCCCGAGTGCCTTCTTGTCATTCATTGCTGTTGGACAGAATCTCTTCAACAAAACAATCACTCTTTGCTGATGCTGTTTCTGTTTCTCACTGCGCTTTTGTTCGCTTTTGTTCGCTTCCCCGATTCCTTCTTTTGTTTTGTGTTGGTTTGCTGAGAGCTCTTTTGTCCAGCACCTTGGCAGCAGCTGGGTGGTGTTAGGAGTCTGCTGCCAAACCGCTCTGCTCTGTTTAACCCGGCACATCTCTTTGCATGTGAATTACGAGTTGTTTTTTTTTCCAATGAAATTGCACATCAGTTGGATAATGTTACGCTTCCTTGTTTACTGATCACGTGTTGGAATTCAGACCTGGCCAAGTCACTCAGCAAATATTTAATGGAGAACTCCAGGTCCGTAACTCCACACATCCTCCAGACTTTGGCTCTAAGCGCGGTGGCTGCAGAGTGTGGATGTGAAAACAAACAATCAATGGAGATAGCGGTGAGCTCTGAGCCGTGCAGGACATGACAGCCGCGCTTGCTTTCTTTGGCAGATTGACCGGCAGCAGTTCGAAGAGACTGTCCGAACGCTGAACAACCTTTACGCAGAAGCTGAGAAGCTCGGGGGCCAGTCCTACCTTGAAGGGTGCCTCGCCTGTCTGACTGCCTACACCATCTTCCTGTGCATGGAGACGCATTACGAGAAGGTGCGCTGTTTCTGTTTGCTGTGTCACTTGGAGGTGGTTTGTCTCCGGCTTCTGTCAGAGACTTCTTTCTCAGTGGGGTCTGTGAGTGGCACCATGTTTGTGCCTTGATGAGAGGGGTTTCACATGTGCGTCAAGCTTGTCTACGTGTGTCACCTCGAGTAGCATAAAGGTACTGGTACCTCAGAGGGACCAGGAGTTCTGTCCCAAGCCATGTGCTGGGCTCTCCTAATGCTCTGACCCAGACACAGAAAATCGTGAAGAAGGAGCTGTGACCTCTGTGCTGTTCTTTTACCAGGTTCTAAAGAAAATTGCCAAGTTCATTCAGGAACAGAACGAGAAAATCTATGCTCCTCAGGGCCTCCTCCTGACAGATCCTATTGAAAGAGGACTAAGAGTTGTATCCTTCCATGGCTTCCTCCCCTGTCCCCCTGGCATGCTGCCTGTTTGTGCCACAGCGGGGTCAACTGTATTTGTCTGAACAGCTTACAGCTGTCACCTGCACCACTTCATTATTCTCAATATATGTTCCACATTTTGCTGTGCATGCACCTCCTAGAAAACAGTGCCCACTTTGAATAAAAGCATTTCCCGCTCGGTTAGTGAGTTGGTACCTGCACTGTACCAGTGCTTCCTCCTGTCTGGTGTGTAGCCTTTCCTGAGCGGCTCTGGGAGGCAGGAAAGCTCACAAACCCTCCATGCACAGCCAGTATGAAGCAGAAAGATCAAAGGTTCTGATATCTTGATGTTTTTCCACTTTTCTTTGTTCTCATAATCCTTTTATAGAAAGCTTCCCTAACAGCTTTCCTGCGCAGATTGAAATTACCATTTATGAAGACAGAGGAATGACCAGCGGAAGATAAAACCGTGGAGTCTCAGGTATGTTCTCACCTTGTATGAGGTAAATGTCAGCCTGTTTTCTGCGCTCAGATGAGTCGATTCTGTCCCACCAACTTGGGATTTATCCCACCACTTTGTGTAATGGGAGGCTGCTCACAGATATCTTGTGTGGGCTGGGATTTTGGAATCAGTACCAACACTCGGCACTATCCTGCTGGATGTTATTGCAGATCAGGTTTACCTTTACACAAACTTGGGTGTTGGTTGTGTAAATAGGCACAAACCCAACTCATCCTGTATTATTTCCAAAATTATTCTGCAGATAAAAATCTCTTTAATTCTGTCAGAAGGGTCTGAGCAGACAAGCCTGAAACTATTGCTTACATCCAGACTTCAAAATGGGTCACGACTTAAATGCTCGCTTTGGATTTCTGAACAGCACTTGGGAATCTGTTGTATTGTGTGTCACATGCGCTCTGCCATTGGAGTAAGTTTGTTGTATCAGCTGCATCAGCATCTGTTTGGCACAAGCCCTTGGCCATGGCTGGTTTCACAGCAGCTGTTGCAGAAGGCTTTCCTGAGTTTGGAGCAGTTAAATAAGAGCACAGCCTGTGTGGGCTCTGCAGACACAGAATGTCCTGTCCAGTACAGGGTTGGGGGACAGGACCCTGGCCTGTGCTCTCACCACAGCACACGGCAACCCCCACGTTCCTGCTGCATGCCTACGGCAGCCACACAGCTCTGTAGAGCGTGGTGTGGGGGTTGTTGGATTTGTTTTAGTGGTAGTTTCTCTTCTTACAGAGAGCTCAACAGCGGACTTGCCGTGTCAGAGTTCCCCTACCTCCTACTCTAGAGCATCATTCCTTTCTCTGCTGCCAGACCCGCAGTGCCATCTACCACACGGATTAACTTCCTACAGCTGCTCCACGTAGGGAGACCCAGTCAGCATCCATTTTGTGGCAGACTTTTGGGCAATGAGATCACTTTTTTAGAGTGTTTTCAAGAAAAAGCAGAAGTGGTAAAGCTGTGCTGAAAGAAACGGGGCGCTTAGCCCCACAGAAGTCTCATTTTAGTCACCTGAGTGCAGTCCTGGTCCTCCCTAGTTCATAAATCCTGCACAGCACTCAGGCTTTGGGAAGCCATGAGCCCAAGTTGGGAATTCCAGAAAGGAGGCCTTCCCTCCCTCTCAGTCTTGGCATGAGGGGATGCACAGTGCCTCTGCCTGGTGAGAAATGGCTCCAGGCAGCAAGCATTCACTGTGTCCTGTGCTGATTCTTGTGAGAAACTGGAAGGCAAAGTGTTTGTTTTAATGTTGTGGCTGTTCCCAGAAGGGGGGAGAACAGCCAGGCGTTAATCCTGGTGTCTTTTTAACTGCTGTGTCTGTGCTGTTACTGCGACTGTGGCGCTTCCCACAAGAGGGAGGGGTCTGCCTGCTCGTGAAGCAGTGGGGACAATAAAATGGATGCTAAACCAATGAACGTAACGATTCCTGCCCTACTCCGATTCACGTGTGAAGTGTAAAACTCTGTATGGATTTATTATGTATAATTTATAGGGAAACACTGATTTGACAAACTGTTAGATGTTGTGTAAGATGGTTTCTTAACTCTCTCTGCGGGTGCACCTGAAAAAGTAGAACCCTGCGTCATTCTGTGTCCCCCACACCTCAGCACTCCTCAGCAATACCTGCAAGAGTAAAGTTCCTACAAACCGAGCTGGCTTAATCTTTCTCTTATATCCTTTTCCCTTACCTGAGCAAGCATGTCCTGGTTTAGGTTCTGAGTGTCTGTAGAAGGACCTCAAGTGTTTAGGAAAGGGGAAGACTTGGCAGAGCATTTGGGAGCGTTTTGGCTTCTGGTGGTGCTGCAGGTGCTAATACTGGATCTGAATTTCCAGGCTTATTACTCAGCCACTGATTATGGTTTTTTGGGATTTGTTTAATACTGTAATTGTATAAAACTTGTTTTTTCTAAACTGTAACAGTGTTTGCCTTTCACATCTGTTGCAATCTTGGCAGAAGTACTAATGGATCAGTAAATTTTTTCTTATGCTGCATCTGTGTTGTATTTGGTTCCATGGCTTTGTGTAAAGGAGTGGGATCAGTGGGATTTTCTCCTGCACAAGCAGGGTGGTGGCTGTGGACAGAGCTGGTGTCACTTCAAAACGCTTAGCTCACAGGGTTTATGCTGTGCAAAGCACTGGTTTTGGAATGGTCTGGGTTGGAAGGGACCTCATCGCCCATCCAGTTCCACATCCCCTGCTATGGGCAGGAGAAAGCCCCATCCAACCTGGTCTTGAACACCTCCAGGGATGGGGCAGCCACCCAAGCCTCACAGGAAAACATTTCTCCTTAAGATCTCATCTCAATTTCCCCTCTTTCAGGTGAAAACCGTTCCTCTGGTCCTGTCCCTACACTCCCTGATCAAGAGCCCCTCCCCGGCTTTCCTGGACCCCCTTTCAGTACTGGGAGGCTGCTTTGAGGTCCCGTCGGACCCTTCTCCTCTCCAGACTGCACAACCCCATCTCTCCCAGTCTGTCCCGCATGGGAGGTGCTCCAGCCCTCGGGCCACACTCGCTCCAGCAGTGCCTGGCGCTGAAGCGGCGCCGGACGGCAGCGCGGGGGCTCCTTCTGCTGCCCTGGCCAGGACGCTGCGCGGGACTCTCTTCGCAGCTGACGGAGCTGCCGTGGGCGCCGCCATTTTGGAGTGAGGGCCCGGGGGGGGTGTGCCTGCGCGAGGGGCCACTGCGCAGTGGAGGTAATTGCGCATGCGCATTCACGCGGCCACACATGCGCAATGGGTGACTCGTGGATATTATGCCCTGCGCCGGGAGGAGCTGCGCATCCGCTGTTGGGCGGGTCGTAGGGCACCAGGCTCCACGCGAAGGGCAGGGCTAAGAGCGCTGGGCGCCGCTCACGGTGGTGGCACGCATGCGCAGTAGGGTGGGCCAGGCGGACGCGCAGCGCATTGGGGGTGGGCCCAGTCAGTCGCGCATGCGCAGTGGGACGGGTCCGGGGCACTGCGAGCGGGACAGCCGCGCATGCGCCGTGCGGGCAGCGCGGGAAGTAGTGCGGGATGGAGGCGGTGGCGGGAGGTGGTGAGGGATTGGGGACGGGCATGGAGATGGAGGCGGGGACGGAGGGGGACTCGGATGGAGGCAGCGAGGAGCTGGTGCTCACCCCGGCGCAGCTCATCCGCAGCCTGGAGCAGGTACCGGCGGCTCGGTGGAGCCGGGGGCCCGGGGAGGGTGAGGGTGAGGGGCGGTGGGCCGAGCCCGGGGATGTGGGGGTGATAGAGTCGGGCCTGGGGCTCTCGGAGGGGGCTGTGGGCGGCTGGGCCGGGCCCTGAGTTCGCTTCCGCCTACCATGTGCCTTCTGTCAGGCCTGGCTGAATGAGAAGTTTGCTCCTGAGCTGCTGGAGAGCAAGCCCGAGATCGTTGAGTGCGTCGTGGAGCAGCTGGACCACATGGTGGGTTCTGGGCTAAGGGGTGGGACAGGCAGGCCTGGCCTAGCAGATCTGTGCTGCTTCCCTTGGGGATTGCCAGCATTTTCCCTGGGATGGGGCAGTGTTTGAGTACCTTCTTGGAGCTGGACTTGGAGAGGGGACTAGGAGATACAAAGAACTACTGTGCTTTCTGCCACCAAAAGCATCTGTGATCTGGTTCTGTGGGCTCTAGGAATAAAACTCGTCTTCCTCTGTTTCTTGTTTGGCATTTCATCCTTGTACTTTCTATTTGCCTTTCCTTGCAGGAGGCAAATCTGAAACGGGCAAAGAGTGGAGACTTGAAGGTCAGCGTTCACCGCATGGAGATCGAGAGGATCCGTTACGTGCTCAGCAGCTACTTGCGATGCAGGCTGGTGAAGGTAATGCTTGCCCTAGGGGTGAAAAAGGGTGCCTTCAGGACTAGTTTTTACCCAGCCAACACCTCCTGCCTCAGCAAGGTGCTTAGTTAAAGCCCTCTCTGTCCTCTGCAGTGCAACCCAAGGGAATTAATTCCTTGGACATTTTCTGTTATGATGAAGGAGGATCGCAGCATTGGTGTGGGTGTTGCCTGTGACAACACAGTTGAATGCTTGCATGTCCATGGTTGTGCAGCCTGCTGACTGTGTCAGTGTTAATTTGGGAGCAGGAATTCGGTCAGGCCTGTGGCAGCTCTAGACGCCTGTACAGCCGTGCTCCACTGCTGGCACGAGAAGCCTCTGGGGAGCAAGGATTGCAGGCACTAAACTGCTGGGAGAGCTCTGTTTGAGTCCTTCATGTTTTGTTCCAATATCAGATCGAGAAGTTTTTCCCCCACATCTTGGAGAAGGAGAAGTCTCGAGCTGAAGGGGAGCCTTCCATTCTGTCACCAGAGGAGTTTGCTTTTGCTAAAGAGTGAGTACATTTTGGGTGCACGTTCCTCCCTTTTTGTAGGTTATAGCACTTGCCCGAGTGTTATGCTGAAAAGTTCTTGAGACCATTATCCTTAGATTTTCAGTAAGAATCACAGATTTATGCCAGGTAGCTTCCTTACGGACAAGGAAAGAGCTGAAATGAAATAGCCCTGATAGCTCTGGGTTAGTTACCAAGTCAAGCCGTTGCCTGTGGAAGTGGGAAATGTCGCTTGCTGGCATTTGGAGTCAGTAATGTCCTTGCAAATTTGTCTTTAGTTAAGCCAGTAAATGCTCCAATGATTTGTTTCATTTGTTTCAGGTACATGGCGAACACAGAGACCTACATGAAAAATGTGGCCCTAAAGCACATGCCACCCAACCTTCAGAAAGTTTCTCTGCTGAAATCAGGTGGGTGCATCCAGAGTAATCTGAGAATTACAGCAGCAGGGGTGTGGATCGAAGGGCTCGCGCTCCATCTGGCGCTCAGCAGAAGCAGAGGCGGCTGATGACAGTGCTGTAACGCTGCTCTGCTGTGCAGCACTTGACTCAATGCTGCTGTCAGGGCACCGTGCTGGCCCCTACTATCGGGTCTGGCCTTGTGTTGAGGCGGGGCACACGGTTCCTGATCGAAGTGTTGGGCACTCCCTGTATTGGCCATGAGTTTGCTGTCCCTTGTACCCATCTGCTCGCTTTGTGCCCTGCAGAGGGACATGAGCGACTGCTGAGCTTGTGCTCTCAATCCATTATCTGCAGTTCCAAAGCCCAACCTGGATTCCTTTGTGTTTCTGAGGGTGCTAGAGCGGCAGGAGAACATCCTGGTTGAGCCGGAGACAGATGAGCAGAGGTAGGTTTACACTTCCCCATGTGTTGCACATAAATAGATTTGTTCCACCAAAGTGGGAGGGGTTACAGTGCAACAGGAGAGGCAGCCTGACGTTTTGTCTTTCTGGCAGGGAGTACACCATCGACCTGGAGGAGGGATCGCAGCACCTCATCCGGTACAAGACCATCGCCCCGCTGGTGGCTTCGGGCATGGTGCAGCTCATCTGAGGGGCGAGCGGTGAGTGTGGGGCCAGGACTGTGCTGGGATCGGGAGCCAAACGCTGAAGCTGCTGCTTCCCCAGAGCATCCCACAGCTGCCGGGGTGGTGTGGCAGAGCTCATGTGAGGCCACCTGTGCCGCATCCCCTTTGGACATGGCATGGCTGGGCAGGACCGCAGTGCTGTTGGAAGGGGGACCCTTGAGAGTGTGCAAATAAACCATAAGGTTATGTTTGCCTCTGTTGATGCAGAGGGGCTCATTGCCCCCACAAGCCCATCAGACTCCTAATGGCTTATGGCATGCCTGGAACACAGCCAGACTCCTATCTGTGGTTCTCCAGAATGAGAACAGCCTGTGTCCCAGCACCCCAATAACATTTTGTAGCAGGTTTGCCTCAGTCCCCTTGGAGTCACGAGGGAGGGATGAGTGTAGATCCTGCCTCTCCAAACCGTCTGGTTTGACAGAAGGCATGGAGAGAGCACATCTGTCCTTGAAGATCTTTGCTAACAGCTAGGTGCTCTTTTTCTAAACCCACAGCTGTGTGTTGATTCCTGTTCCAGTTTAGCACTGTCCCTTAAATTATGCTGTGGGGTGAAAACTGACTGGCCTGGTGTGGCAGCTGACGGTGTGAGCTCCACCTTCCCCTGCCAGCTTTTGATGTCCTTGCACGGGCTGAGCAGCCTTGTGCCTTGTACAAGGAGCTGATTACTCCGATGTGAACTGGGGGGGATGCAACTGCACCATCCATGACGCGTGATCCACACTCAGGGTGTTTGTGCTAGAGCTGTGGGAAATTTGGGTTTAGATATGTGGTTCCACATGCACAGACTTTGCGTAAAGCTGACACTGGAGTAGGTTGCACAGAGGATTTAAGTGCTGCTGTTTCGCCTCTTGAATTCAGCCTGTAGATAAGATCCAGGAGGTTGGAGGCTTGCTGCTTCTGTAGCTTTTTCTGACTGCTGTCTTGGCCAGGCTGACCCCAGGGAGATTGCAACACTGTTCCAGCTGTTCCCTGAGACCAGGGCTGATTGGGTGCACGGATGGATCACACTCCTGTTCCTTCAGGCAGGGTGTTCCCGGCACAGTGCTCCATGCGAGGAGCAGCCTGCCATTCCGCTGACACCCCATCCCCAGCCTGGTGGGGTCACATGCAGCCTCTTGCAGTGTGAGTGGCTTTGCATGTGTTGTTCATGGGGTTCCTAATGAATCCATTTAGGTAAAGAAGATTCTTTCAAGTATAGATGTTAAGAGGAGGCAGTGTTTAATCCTTAGGAATCAGCACTTCTCTTGCAGAGCTCCCTGGGGAGGGCTGTGGGTTGTGCGCTGCACATATCTGTGGCCCAGGCAGCTTCACAGAGGTGACTGAAGCTCCAGCCAAAGCCGTTAATCCACTGCTGCTGGAGCGTGCTGTGGAAGAGCCGCTTGGGGGATGTCTCGGTGGCACGTCTGGCAGACTTTCTCCTTGGCCCTGTTAAGTTTGAGTGAAAACTGTCCAGACAGCTCGTACATCTCACGTGGCCGTGGCAATGTGAGCGCAAGGGGCACCTGTCCTCTTCCAGCTGATGAATCTTGGCAGGATCTGTTTCTTCCCAGAGTGGCTGCAGTGCTCCACTCTGGGCTCTGAGAGCTGGCACAAAGCAGCATCACCGCAGGCTGTGTGGGATTCCTGAAGGTGGCTGGTAGGCTCAAATAGTCAGGATCATGGTGAGATTCAGTTTGGGTGCACCTGAAAATGCTGCTGTCTGCTTCTTATGCCCTTTCATGACTGAATACCAGGACACTCTGGGACTGGATACTGCCTCGCTTCTAACACTATGCCTTTGATCTGTGTCTCCTGGGGAAAAGGGAAGCGTCCGCAACGTTCACAAGGAAGGATGCTTTTGGCTTGTGCTGTAGGTGGAGAAGGAAACCCAGCAGCCCACACACCTTCATCTGTGCCTCTGGAAGGGAATGTACAGAGTAGGGACAGCTTTTCCAGCTCTCACGAGTTTGTTGTAAGCTTGACTCAAATATCTCCCCTGTTCTGTGCTCCTGCCAAGGTGGAGATGGCTTGGCTTTACTGAGGGATTAGCTCTAATGGGAAAGAGGTCGCAGGGAGGGCACTGCCGGTGAGCTGTGATTTCCCAGCCTGAGCGGATCTGCTCTCCTGAGCACAGGAGAAAGCTGGGGCAAGTGGTTTTATTTGCTGGGAAGCTTCTTTCACATCTGCGTTGACTCTGTAAGTCACTGAAGTGGTGGGGAAATGCAATGTCATCCCGAAAGGATGCGATAAAAGGGTGGTTCTTGGAAAGCAGATGCTGAGAATTGGCCCTCACCTGCTCTGTATGTGCTTGAGGGTCCTGTGCTTGGAAGCAGAGGGGGATGGTCGTCCCTTGGGACCCAGTCATGTCTGAAATGTGGGGAACTCATCCCCGGTCTTTTCCTGTGGGCTTTCTCTCTCTGGTCAACCCTGGCTGTCAGCTGCTCTGTCCTGGGTGACAGCAGCTTTCCAGGATTGAGAAACACCTGCATTGGAGCTGTTTATCAAGGGAGTCATTCCTTTCAAAGTCCTGTCTAGGAAGAGGAATGCAAAGGTGATTCTGTTTCACAGGAAAGTGATCCTAAATAAACATCATGTGTTTCGGTGAGGATGATTGTTGCTTAGTAGCAGTACTTACCTACACAAACTTTTGCTACATGGTGGGGAAACAACTGGACATTCTGCAAGAAAGAGTTTACAGTATTCCAAGTTTCAAAAGCAGAATGTGCGGAACCATGAGTAAGAGCCCTTGATGCGGAGAGAAAGGGGCAGTTTTCTGTAGTGACCTCGAGACACATGGTCTGGGTTTGACTCCAGCTGCTGCAGCCACTGCTCAGCCTCACAGGGGTGTTTTCGCCAGCACTGATCCTCCCACTGCCCACTCTGGGAGGATGTGGCACTGCCTGTCTCCAAGCCTGGCCTAGGGCTTCCAGCGTGGGCCTGAGCTGGGGTCACCAGCCAGGGCTTTGGCTGGAGACTGCTCAAGTTTTGGCTGGCCTCAGGAGGCCGGCCCAGGCGTGGCACACGGATCCGTGCGGGTGCTGGCCAGGCTGCGGGCTGGTTCCCAGGAGCACTGGCCAAGGGCAGCCACTCCAGGTCCTGCAGGCCAGCCTGACGGGTGCGTTTGGCTTCTGGTCACCCACAATGATCGTGTCCTGTGTCTCCACAGGCAAGAGTGTCTGCCAGCCATGTCCAGTCTGACGCTCGGACACTGGCGACAAAGAGCTGTGTGTGAATGCTGCTGGGCAGGTTGTGTCATGAGCCGATGGGAATCTGTGCTGTCAGCAGGAGCATGGATGGCCAGACGGCTCCAGGAGATTAGCAGTGGTGATCCGACTGAGGGGACAGTCCTCTCTGTCAGGGAGTCACATGTGAGCTGAACAGTGAAGGTGATTTGGGATCTAAGTGTCAGGGACACCGTGGCGTCTCTTCCCTGCTCAGGAGAGAGTGAATTCCCTTTCTCTCTTCCCTGCTCAAGAGAGAACGGCTCCCTTTCCTCACTGCAGAAGAGAGTGAATCCCTTTCTCAGGACAAGGAACCGGGGTAAGGAACTCTTGAGTTCTGCTCCCTTTTGACAGAGGATGGGTAGAGGCTGGGATTCTCTTTGTACTTGGACACCTTGGACACACCTGCCTTTGGAGAAGGGCCTGGAAAGGGGTGTGCGAAAGCAGACAACGTGAGGAGAAGGCGCAGCTCTTCCTCCTGTAGCTCCTCTGGGCGCTGAGACTTTGGGAAACCCTTGTTTTCAGAAAGCCCTCGCGCTTCCCTGGCATTGGGCGCTTTCCCTGCGGCCGCTCTGCTCCGAGGAGAGGGTCCGGAGCCGGGAGCGGTGCCGAGCGGAGGAAGGGCAGGCTCTAGGACCGGGGGGCTCCGCCGGCCCCCGTTCACGGCGGGGCGGGAGGGGCGGGCCTATCCCCTGTTGGCCGCTCGGGGGCGTGCCCTCGGTGCTGATTGGCGGCCACGGCCGCAGCGGGGGTGTTCCGGCAGCCGGCGCTCCCACGGCTCTATTGAGCGCTCGGAGTCGTCAGCGGCGGGAGCGGAGACGATGAGCTGTGGCGAGTGAGCGCGGGGCGGGGGTGAACGGGGTGGGGGGGCGCTGGCCGCGGGGGGGTCCCGGCAGCCGCGGCGTGGTGCCTGACCCCCTATTTGCCTACAGGCTTTTCCAGGTGTACAGCGCTCACGCTGCCGTTCCCCCAGCCATGCCCGTGGACCTGGCGATGGGCTCTGCCTGAGCACTCGCCCCCCATCCGCAAGCTTCTGAACTCCTATGAGGAGCTGCGGGGCAAACCGGGGCCGCAACCCCTCCGATCCTGTCTCAACCAGAAGCTGAGTGCAGAACCTGAGCCGAGCGGCGAGACAGCGCCAAGGGTTCCAAGGGCCAGAAGAAGAGAGTTGTATTTGCCGACATGAAGGGGTTCTCGCTGACAGCCGTCCGCTTCTTCTCCAAGATTGAGGAGGACCTCTGTGACTTGCAGCACGCCCTATCTGACCTCGCCTGGTTCCGACCCAGGCTGCGAGACCCACGGCCACATGTGTGCAGGTATGTGCTGGACTTCCCGCAGCCTCTGTGGACTACGTGGCTTTCCGCAGCCGCCTGCACAGCAACCTCGTCTGCCTGGAGAACTGTCTGCTGCAGGATCGTGCCCTGTCAGGGACAGTGAAGGTCAGAAACATCGCGTACGAGAAGAAAGTGATGGTCCGCATCACCTTCGATGGCTGGAAGAGCTTCCGGGACATCTTCTGCCAGTACATGCATAGCACATACGGCTCGGCTGACACGGACACCTTCTCATTTGAGCTTGCCCTGCCCAAGTTGTCCATCTCCCGCAGGGCCACAGAGTTCTGCATCTCCTTCCAGTGCGACAGAAGACCCACTGGGACAACAATCATGGGCGCAACTACAAGATCTGTTCTGTGACCACGACGCATCCTCCTTCCCATGCTGTGAAGAGTGCCCGTGAGGCCTGGAGCATCTTGGCACCTCTCGGGCTGCTGCCCTAGTCCTCTCGCACCTGCAGACCTGGCGGCGCTCAGAGGCCCAGCCTCCATATTGGTAGGAATACGGTATGCGGAGAGGTGCAGATCCCTTCCAGCCCTGACCTGTGGTCCAAGGGCTTTTTGGGGGAGTTCAGCAGCACACGATGTCACTCCCGGTTCTATAGGCTCCTCCATGGGGCTGGGTTGCCGCTGCACAAGTCGCTGCTGAGATCTGTGGACACTTCTTCGCTGCTGGTCTCACTGCAAGGGTCAGGAGTTACTGCCTGGCGTGACTCCCATCTGGTTGACCCGTGCCTGGTGTGACTCAGGGCCGTGGGCTCTCCGGGATCGCTGTCCCCAGAGCAGGGGCTGACAGGGCACCGGCTGCCGCCTGCATCCACCGGCTGCCTGGGCTGGGAGCCGCGGGACTCTCGGTGCTGCCCAAGTGCCTTGTGTGGAGCCGCGGTCCGGGGGCGGTGGGGTCGCCGCTGGTGCTGTAACCGGGAGTGAATAAAGTGATGGCGTCTCGCGAGCGCGTTCGCCGCCTCCAACGGGCCGGGAGGGGGCGGGCCCGCGCGGTGGCGTCACGGGGGGGGCTGGGACTATTGCTTCTGCGCAGGGGCCGTAGCTTGACGTCACGGGGGGTGGGGCCTAGGCGCGATGCGTGCGCGGGCTCGCGCAGTGCGCGGTGACGTCACGCGAGCAGCTCGCGGCGGGGCCCGGCGGAGGAGGGTGAGTGCGCGGCGGGGTCGGCTTCGCGCGGACCGGACACCCCCACCTTACCCCCTCTCCTCGTCCCCCTCTCCTCGTCCCCCTCTCCTCGTCCCCCTCTCCTGCTCGGGCCTTTCCGGCCCGGCTGCGTCTTCACCTGTTTGGGGCCGGCGGGACCGTTACCCGGCGTTCCCGTAGCGCCCCGCCCTCAGGACCTCGGTACGGCCCCGCCGCTCCCCTCGGTCCCGGCCGCTGTTCGGGGGGCGCGTCCTGGGAGACCCTGACCTGTTTTCTCTTGTCCCGTTACACCTGATCCTGACGGGCCCTGCCGTCCCGCTGGACCCTGATCCGTTGCCTCTGTCCTGGTGACCCCTGACCCGTTACACTAAGTCTCGGGAGGCCTTATGCCGTTATGCCCTGGGAGCCCTGTCCCTTTGCCCCCTGTCCGTGGGGGACATGGTCCCTGTCCCCTTGCACCCCATCACGGTGCCCATTGTCCCATTGCATTCTATCCCGCTGGCCCCTGTCCCCTTGTACCCCATCACAGTGACGATGACCCGTTGCCCTGTGTCCCATTGTGCCCCATTCCAGTGGGCCCTGTCCTGTTGCACCCCATCGCAGCGGCCCCTGGCCCATCACACTTCATCCCGGTGCGCCGTGCCACACTCCCGGTGATGAAGCTGAAGATGTGCTCATCACTGCCCATTGCCTGGCCGCTGCACAGTGCTCAGCACCAGGTGTGCCGTATCCCCACCCGGTGCTGGATGGGAAGTTTCAGCCTGGGGCCGGCCAGTGTGAGATGCCAGTGTGGAATGCTTCTGCTGTGCCACGGTGCTGACAGCCAGGTTCTGCCCCTGCCCTGGACCACAGGTTCTTGCTAGCCCACCAGTGTCCGCTGTGTTGTCCTGGCATTGGCTGTAGTGGCTGTAGCCCGGGGTTCACTGCCTGTGGCTGCGGGCTGTGTGTGCTGCCAGTGCATGGCTGCCCTGACGGCCACAGTCAGATGGCACAGCAAAGGGGCACAAGAGCTGAGCCTCGCTCTGGGCAGCAGCTGCCAGCACAGGTGGCCAGTCAATCCTGGTTCTGACGGGTGATAGCTCTGGCGTGGTGGGCGGTGATGCACGTAGCTGTGGTGCTGCCTCTCCCAGGAGGTGGTTTGTGCTGGCATGCACGCTTTATTGAAGCAGTAACAATATTCATAGTGTCACTGGCAGCAGCTGGAGGACCTTCCCAGCCTCTCCTCTGCCTCCCAGGTACCTGTTAGATCCCATCCCAGGCAATGTTCTGTAGCCAGGTGGAGGTGCTATCCAGAGGGAAGTCTGCCCTGAGCAGACTCATCCCATTTTACTGTCCCTGTGCGTGCCCGTGCTGCGGTGAGTGTCCTCCCGCGGAAAAGCCCGGTGTGTTTGACCTCCAGCTGCTCCCCGTGCCCCAGCACGTTCCGCTCTGACTGATCATCAAGGTGATTGTCCCTGTGGGCTATCTTCCTGCCCTAAGCTGTTTGTGAATCCAGCCCATGACCAGGGCTGAGAGGTGTGGGCAGGAGCAGAGGAAGTGATTCCTTCCCAGGAATCTGGGTACCTGACTTGCTCAGCGCTCTCGGATGCCTGTGAAATGAGAGAGGTGGGAAGATCTTTGTCATCAGGAAGGGCTTTCTTCACTCCACTGGCTCCTTTCCTGTGCTGGGGACCTGATTGCAGGGTCCTGTGCTCTGGGCGTGGTTCTGGATGAGGCTGCTCTGTGAGGTGTGGCTGGTATGAAAGCACAGGACGAGTGGCAGCAGGGGTGATTCCCAAGTCCTGGGCAGTGCAAGGCAGTCACTGGAGTGCCAGTCCAAGCCTGTGGTGTCTTGGGAGCGGCTCTGAGGAATGTGACCTCAGCCTGAGCGCTGCCTTCCATTTTTCAGAGCCCACTGTCCCTGGCCTCCCACCACCCGCACTGAATTAATGGCTCTCTGGGCTGCGTGACTTGCCTGACTTCAGTCTCTCTCTCCCCTCCAGTAGAGCTGGTGGCATGCGAGAGCCTCGTCTGCCAAGAAGCCAACTTGCTGTTGGAAGAGATTTCCAGGGACACAGGCTTCATTTCTGTCTGTAACGACCCTTTCAGCGCTAGTGGGTGCCAGGGGCTCCAGAATTAATCTTGTTCCAGGCGTCATGCAAGGATCTGCGTCCTCACAGGAAGAACAATAATAGCTCCACGCATGGTAGGCTCCTGCAAGTGCCAACTCCCTCCATCTCCTCCAATGCAGGCTCAGGGATGGACTCCACCTCGTTCCAGTGAAGAGGCTCTGCATGCTCTCCACAGCCAGGAGGGGATTCTGCCACCTGCTCCTGCTCACGCTGCCCCACAGCAGTGCCTCAGGAGGATCTCCAGTCACACAGCTGTGTCCCTGCCGTGCCCACTGCGCACCCATGGAGGAGCCCACACGCATGTTCCCTTTTCCCTGAGCTCCGCAGCCCTCGCTGCCTGAACTCACTCGCGCTCCTGGCAGACTGTTTGCTTGTTTTCTCAACTGCTCTCCCTGATCCTATTGCATTCCCTCTCTCGCAGAGCCCAAAAAGGATGTGAACTTTGGAATGGGGTCTGTGAGCAGGCTGCGGACTCAGTGCCTGCGTGAGACTATTGCTGAATAACAGGACTGGTTGATCGCCGGGGGCAGCTGTTCCATCTGGCCGCAGGGCACCAGCCTTGCCCAGCCCTTCACCATGTTCTTCCTGCTCCCCTTTGACAGCCTGGTAGTTAACCTCTTGGGGATTTCCATAACTGTCCTCTTCACTCTGCTCCTGGTTTTCATCATTGTGCCAGCAATCTTTGGAGTCTCCTTTGGCATCCGCAAGGTTTATATGAAAACATTATTAAAGATTTTTCAGGTAAGTCATGCTTCTGGAATTTTCCATGTGCTTACAGGGGCCTTGTGGAGCATGGTTGTGCTGGAAAGAGAGACTTTTCCCCCTCAGCAGGGCATTGCGGGTGGCAGAGCGGGGAGGCTGGTTTGTCAGCATGAGCTGGTGCTGGATGATCCGTTTGGGTCATCTCAGCCAAATGGGATTTACAAGACCTCTGTTTGTGGGCTGGTTTTACCCTGAAATTATTCTTGTAGGATAGCGTGGCCCATGGGATCCGACAGTGGGATCTGTGGGTGTGCTAAGAAGAGGAGCGGGCGGGTTGGTGTCCCAAGCGAGGCCAAGTGCAGCTCCAGCCCAGCATGGAGAGCAGCCAGGAGGGGGGTAGGGTGAGATGGGGTGGGAGTAGGCTGCAGTCCGGCTGCTCCACTCCTGCACGTGTCTGGATGAGGCACAAGCAGGAGATGAGGCAGGACTTTGTTTTGCACGTCCTGAGTGCTCCATGGGCAGAACCCAGAGCTCTTGGCACCCAACTGTCCCGCTGTGCTGCCCCTCCTCACTGAGCCTAGCTGCATCGGGACCGCAGCCTCGGAGGATGGCCGGCAGCCCTTGATGACCTCTTGGCATGGGGAGGCCAAGTGGAATTTTCCAGCTTGGGGTCACACTGTTCCCTCACCTGCCTTTGGCAGACTGGTCTTACGGGTTGTCTCGGAGCCAGCACCTCTCCTTGAAGCAAGTCCTGGGAGGAACTGGAATTTTTGCCGAACTCCTGGAAGATAAAACCTTCCCCCGCTCCACTGGCCACCCAAACAAAAGGAACA
Organism: Tapera naevia; assembly: GCA_033556795.1. NCBI lineage: Eukaryota > Metazoa > Chordata > Aves > Cuculiformes > Neomorphidae > Tapera > Tapera naevia. The sequence goes on from JAUMJJ010000306.1 coordinate 16,970, forward strand.
TGGGTGGCCTATGTCTGCTGGGGAGTGTTCAGGCTCTTGGATGCAGAGATCGGGCTGCTGAGGGACTCACAGTGCAGCTCCTGTTGTTTGAAAAGGGCTGTAGTTCCCTGGCATTGGCTGCATACCCGCTCCTTGGGAAAGCAGCCCTGGAGCCTGCAGTGTTCAACTCTTTGAACTCAAGAGTCCTCCCAATGCCTGGGTGTGAGTGGGAAGACCTGGGCTTAGTGGGTGCTCTGTGAACACAGATATGCGAAGACCAGACTTCGCATTTAGTAACTGAGGCAGGAGAAAACGTTACTAGGAAGTCTGAGTTATTTGAAAGGGAACTTTTCACCTTGTTTTCATTTTGTTTCTTTCATCGACTCGGGAACATTTTATCCCAATGGCTCTATTTCAGCTTTCACCAAAGAATCTTTGTGGGCAGAGAGGAGCGCTTTGGCAGAGCCACTCACAGATGTGGTAGTGAATCATTCACTGCATTTGGTCCTTTGGAATTGTATTTTTGGGGAGTGTTTCTCACCTGAAAGCGTTTCCTGGCTCTGGAGGCCTGAACTGCGAGCCCAGCCCAGAGAGTCTGGCAGTCTGTGGGGAGTGAGCCTGGGTTTCTGCCACTGCAAGGCACGCCGGGAGGCATGCCTGCTCAATTGCCTTCTCTATCAGCTGCCCAGCTCCTGCTGGTCAGAGCTCCTCTCCTGACTTCTCTTGGGATGGCAGTGTCTGGAGTGTTCTGCAATCCTGCAGTTCCTTCTGCTGGCAGAGGAGGCTGCTAGATGAGCCGGAGGCTCTGTATGCAATTAGCATTCCCAGTCCTCATCTGATGCTGGCGTGAGCTGAGACTGGAATGCCAGGAGTTCCCAGCAGGTTCCCCTTCTTCGCAGATCCCTGCTGGAGCGGCTGGTCTGGAGCAATAAGCATGTTGTACACGAGTCTTACTTTAGAACTTTAGAAGCTTGTTCAAACAAGAGTGTGAGGGTGAGAGGGTTTCTTGGAGGGCAGGCAGAGAGACCGGCCAGAAATCCAACCTGCAGTGTTTGCTGGTGTCCTTGAGAATCAGCCGAGAGAGGTTTCTGTGGATAATGGGTAGTCTGGGCATAGGATTGGGCAGCTGGCTGCCAGGGAGCCGTCTGAGGATGCTGCTGTTCCTGAGGGATCAGTGAGCTAAGAAGCAGCAGCCGTTAGCAGAATCGGGTCACCATCCCGTCACCAACCTAGTGGTTTCAGCAGCTGCCTGAAAACATGAACTCTGCTTTGGGCTTGGAAGAAATGAGGGTTGGAAAACAGCACGTGTCCCATGATCCATGGTCCTGCACCGTTGCAAGATGCAACTGGAGTCACAGGCCTTGCAAATCTTCCCTGTGGTGTGTGTCTCTTGCAGTGGGCGACACTGAGGATAGAGCGCGGTGCCAAGGAGAAGAACCACCTGCTGTACAAGCCCTACGTCAATGGTAAGAAGTTCAAAACTCTTTGTGGAGCTGGGGTAAATGCAGTGTCTCTGAGCAGCTGAGCTGCACTGGGGAGCCTTCCCATGCAAATGGACTGGAGAGAGATATGGGAGATCTGTTCTGTGAGGAAGGACAGGGAAGTGCCCAGGAAGTGCTTCATTTCTAGGCAGCTGGGAGGAGTGGAGAATGGAGGGGACCCTGGTTCTCAGCTCCCCTGGAGCAGGCAGGTCGTGCTTTGCTCAGAGCTGCCTGCTACACATTGCAGGTATCATTGCAAAGGAGCCGATGTCCCTGGAAGAGGAGATCAAGGAGATCCGCCGGAGTGGCAGTGGCAAAGCCTTGGACACCCCCGAGTTTGAGCTCTCCGATATCTTCTATTTCTGCCGCAAAGGCATCGAGACCATCATGGACGATGAAGTGACCAAGCGGTTCTCAGCTGAGGAGCTGGAGTCCTGGAACCTCCTCAGCCGGACCAACTACAACTTCCAGTACATCAGCCTTCGCCTCACTGTGCTCTGGGGCCTGGGCTTTCTCATCCGCTACTGCTTCCTCCTGCCGCTCCGGTGAGTGCTGCCACAGGAACCCGCCTGTTCCTCTGCGGCAAGCGTGGCTGCACTCTGAGCCTATGGGCCCCAGGCAGCGTGACCGGGAGAGACTTGATGAGTAGGGCCTGTGCCCTGGCTCTGCTAGTGCGTAGCTTCCCTCTCTCTGCAGGATAACCCTGGCGTTTACTGGGATCAGCTTGTTGGTGATTGGTACTACAGTGGTGGGATATTTGCCAAATGGAAGGTGAGTTCAGCTTCGATGGAGGAGGGGGTGGGGAGAACTCTCTGCAGTTTGAGACCTGATAATCCTGAAGTTTTCCTGCAAGGCCTGTCTGTTGTGCCTGCTGCAGACAAGGCTGGTGGTCCTGGTGCCCATAGCCTCGGGGACAGATACCCTGGAATCTTAAACAAAGGGCCTAGATGAGAGCACTGAGCCCTGGTGGAGTGCTCAGCCCTGGGCGCTGAAAGGAATAAGAACAGAAATTAGCAAAGGCCAAAGTTTTGTTCTTGTGAGCTAAGAATCAGTGGCAAAATCCAGAATGACATGTGTTTCTGTGAGAGAGATGTGACCTCTCGGTCAGATCTTGCAGGCTGAGGCAGCTGAGCTGAGGGGCAGCGTTACAGGGAGATGGTGGAACTGGGTGTGATGGTCGCTCTTCGGGCTGCAGGTGTAAGGAGTTCCTCAGCAAGCACGTCCACCTGATGTGTTACCGGATCTGCGTGCGCGCCCTCACAGCCATCATCACCTATCACAACCGGTAAGGAGGCCCCGTCCACTGTCGCTGGACCCTTCCCACCAGTCACTCTTTGTGCTGCCCCACGCGGGCCTCGCACTCCCCTCCTCTGTGCTCACCTCTGCCGTTGGTTTCTGTTCAGAGAAAACAGACCCAGGAATGGAGGCATCTGCGTGGCCAACCACACATCTCCCATTGATGTGATCATCCTGGCCAGTGATGGCTACTACGCTATGGTAGGTCTGCACCCTGGCCCCAGTCTGGCCTGGCCACGTGTGCAGTGGGAGCAGTGAGCATGGAGGAGGCAACAAGAGGCTGTTAAGCTTGCAGAGCTTTGACTCCTTGCATGATGTTGCCAAGCACTCTCAGACCCCATTTTGCATGGCTTTCCAGCACTATTGGCATGGGACTTGGGGCACCAGGTGTCTTTGGGCTTTGCTGTCCATGGCAGAGCAAAGCAGTACCCCAGCTGGACCTTCTGCAGCGTGGGAAGCACTTGGGGCTTCCTGCATCTGCCCTCCCAGTCGGAGCCTGCAACTTTTCTTCTCAGCCTTCCCAGGCCAGAGGTAGAAAGATCTATAATCATAGAATGATCTGGGTCAGATGGGACCTTAAAACCCATCCAGTTCCAGCCCCTGCTATGGGCAGGGACACCTCCCACTGGATCAGGGGGCTCCAAGCCCCATCCAACCTGGCCTTGAACACATCTAGGGATGGGGCAGCCACCACTGCTCTGGGCAACCTGTGCCAGGGCCTCCCCAGCCTCACAGGAAAATATTTCTTCCTAATGTCTGATCTTATTCTCCCCTCTTTCAGCTGAAAAAACATTCCCCCTCATCCTATTCCTGCACTTGTGGAATAAAGAGCTGCCTTGGCCTTCCTGCATCCCCAGGTCTTGTAACTTGTGTCTTCTCTCCTGTCCAGGTGGGCCAGATCCACGGTGGGCTCATGGGTGTGATACAGAGAGCCATGGTGAAAGCCTGCCCCCACATCTGGTTTGAGCGCTCTGAGGTCAAGGATCGTCACCTCGTCGCCAAAAGGTGACAGAGGCTGCGAGGTTGGAGGCTGGGGGAGGGGGGCTGCCCCCACCCTTGGCTAGGGACACTGCCTTGCACGTGCTGGGAGGCCGTGGCAGTGCTGCTGGCGCCGAGATAAGGGCTGTTCGCTGCATGGAGTGCTGGCAACAGCTCCTGTGCTGACAGGTGACTCTTCTGTTCAGGCTCACGGAGCACGTCCAGGACAAGAGCAAGCTGCCTATTCTTATCTTTCCAGAAGGTGAGTTGTGGAGCAAGGACAGACAGGCCTTGCGGCCGAGAGGGCACTTGGGGACAGCACCGCGTCTCTGTTCCTTTCCTTGTAGTGCAGCCAAGGGCCTTGAGACCCTTTGCTGAGAGAGAGGGCACATTGCATCTTGAGGGTGACTGAACCTCAAATGTGGAAGTCCGAGATCGGCTGTCGCGGTGACGTGTGCTCTGCACACACAACAGGGCAGGAGGGTGTCAGGGTGGCTGCTGGGTGGCTGTGGCATCGCCATGAGGCGTATGGGTTATCCTTCTGGGCAGGGAGCTGAGGAAGTCGTGACTGCCTCTTACAGGGACCTGCATCAACAACACGTCTGTGATGATGTTCAAAAAGGGGAGCTTTGAAATTGGAGCCACTGTTTACCCGGTAGCCATCAAGGTATGAGCAGCCCTCTCTAAGAGCACAGTCTTGGTGCTGTGGGATCGGTGCCTGGTCTGAGGGTGTGGGGAAGTCGAGCTTTTCCGACTGATGCCTTGGGAGGGCTGAGGGTGCAACTTGGAGCCTAAGTGAGGGCACAACCACCACCTGTTTTTCATGACTTCTTCCGCTGCTGCAGTACGACCCACAGTTTGGAGATGCCTTTTGGAACAGCAGCAAGTACGGCATGGTGACCTACCTCCTCAGGATGATGACCAGCTGGGCCATTGTCTGCAGCGTCTGGTACCTGCCCCCGATGACCAGGCAGGTAAGTAAGGTGGGCCTGGCTGATTCGTGCCGCTTCGGCCCTTTGCTCCTGCTGACCAGTGTTGTTTTGTTGCAGCCCGAAGAGGACGCCGTCCAGTTTGCCAACCGAGTGAAGTCTGCCATTGCCAGGCAGGGGGGCCTTGTGGATCTGCTCTGGTGAGTCCAGGCACACTTTTCCTCGTGCCAGGGTTCCTTGTTCTGGGGTCCTGGTTTGTCTTGCGTTGGGCAGAGTAGGCCTGTGAAGAAATGGAAATGCATACTGATGGTGACCTGCAAAACTGCTCTTCTGTAGCAGAGAACAAAGTCTTCTCCTGTGGAGGAGGGTGGGCACCAGGGCTTCATTCCACATTTTCAGCTTGCATTGGGGTGCCCTGGTCTGACTTAATGCTGCTCAGCAAAGTGAGTTGAGCTTGGAAACTTCCTTTTTTGTGCCTGAGAGGCAAAGAGACCACAGGCAATGCTCTGGTAGTATGAGAGCAGCTAACAATTGTGGCAGAGCTGCTGTGCTGAGCGCCATGTGGGGCCATGGGCACAGCTCCGGATAGGGCAGGGTATGGCAGCAGCTCCCCTTGGGTGCGTTTGGTTTGCAGCGTGGCCTGGCAGCTCCAAGTACCAGTGTCACTGTCTGGCTATGGCAGGAGCTCCTCTGATGATGTTGACTATCTTCCCAGGGATGGAGGACTGAAGCGGGAGAAGGTTAAAGACACATTCAAGGAGGAGCAACAGAAACTCTACAGCAAAATGATTGTAGGCAACCATGAAGACCGGAGCCGCTCCTGAGCCCTCTACCTCCAGTGTTATTCTGGGCCTGGCCGGAGCCCTCTGCCTCCAGCACGAACCAGGGCTTGTCTGAAGCAGCTCTGAATCTGTGGACTTTGGTACTCCAGAGGTGCTTGGACTTGCTCCTTTGTCCTCTGGCTGCTCTTTCCTGGAGGCACAGTTACTGCCTGGAACCCTTGGGCCTGGGCAGCTCTTGGCAAAGATGCCTTCTTGTTACTGTTACAGTGAAGCCCCTTACAGGGGCAATATTAAATGATACACTTATGGTGTTGGATGCTCACATACAGTGTTTGCAGGCATGGGGGGAGGGCTGGTGTGTGGATATGCACGTGTGCCAGTCACAATCTCCCACGGTGCAGAAGCTGGTGAGCTGTGCTGAGCTGAGCTGCCTTGACAGCCAAGGGAGTCCTCATCAGCCAGCACCTCTCGTGTCTGTGGCAGGGGGTTATCTACTTCCCAATTTTCCTTACATTCTTAGGAGCTCTCACTGAGTTTGCCGCCTGCTTTCACAAGCGAACGCAGTTTCATGGCAGCAGTGCTGCTTGCGCTGCCAGAACACTGGAGGCAGCTGTGCTTTAGTGCCACCCCTGTGCCCGGCTGCAGTTTGTTGGGGAGAGCGTCCGCAGTCCCTGCTCGGCACAGCTGCTCTCCATAAGTGACCTTCAACTGGAATTTCCCTGACCTGGCTATGAACGTGGATTCAATGCAGCTTCTCTCCTGCTTGTTTCTATTTGGGTAAATCACCATTATATCAAGAGAGAGAGACAGAGAAAAGAGAGAGATTGAAAGAGTCTGTAGACCCCTGACTTGTCCCACAAGCCCCAGTGCATAAATGCTCACTTACACGTTCTGTGTGGCGTCTGCCTGGCAGCATTTGTGGCTTCAGACCCTTTCTTGGGGCCAGCCTATGCCCAATGTGCAAGCAGGGTGAGCCCCACTCATCCTCCTCCTCCTCAAGGACCCCCAGATGCTACAGGAACCATTGCCTGAGCAGGGGCTCTAGGCTCCCATTTGCTTTTCCCCAGTCCTGAGCACTCCGGGCCTGTGCACCCAGTGCTCTCCTCTACAAGTGTACAGACATTGCCCTCAGGCCAGGAAACACTGTTTCACGGCCCCTGCAAGCATGGGCAGGGTCTCTCCCCAGGGCAGGTGGTCTGCTGCCAGCAGCAGTATCCCTGCACCCTTGGGTGCTCGCACCCGGCTGTGGGTGCCCGTCAGCCCACAGCTCACTCCCTTCCCACAGCCGCCGTGGTGATTGTGCCCGAGCCCTGACTGCCTGCCCACCTCCCGAGCTCTGCTGGATGCCCAACTACCTCTCCAGACTCCAGAGCCTTCTCTGCAACCCTGCTGCCACCAGGATGCTCCCACAGCAGGCCAGGAGCTGGTGGACAGGTTAGGAGGCACACATCTATCTCCCTTCGGCTCCCCCTTCCCATGCCCCCAGTCAATATGTCTCTCTCCGATGGGAAAGTTAATAAATTTAGGTCTAGATTAAAAGTATCGATCATTTCATTTGTAAGCGATAAATAACCAGGGGGAAGCGCTGGGTGGCCCGCAGGGTAGGGGCTGCTGGCTCTAGCTGCAGCAGCTGTGCAGCCCACTGGGGCTGGAGGCCCTCATATGCATTCTACCCGGATGCTGGCATTGATTTGCTATTAGTCTCCACGCACCACCCAGTAGCACATCATTCCCAGAGCCGCTATTAATGGCCTTTTGATAAATAATCACTTGTAAGTCAATAAATTTTTATTAAACAGTGTGGCGCTTTGATTTATGAAAATCTGACGGGGTTTGTCTGGGAGAAAAGGGATGCAGAATTGAAGCGGAGCCACTATCCATCTGCCTGCCAGGCCGCCCTGCCTGCGCTCGTGTCCCCAGAGCAGCCAGCCCGAGCTCTGCCTGCGCTCGGTGAGATCCCTGCCCACATGCCCAGGGCTGCCCCAGACCACGGCAGACCCTGGCTGCAGGGCACAAGGTGGGTTTGGGGATGGCAGGGTTGGTGCCCAGCTCCACGCACCCATTTGGCACCCTGCCAAGCTGCAGTTAGCACGCAGGGAAGTAGGACAGGTGGGCACTAGGCGGGTGGTCCTGGCCACTGCTCCAGGGTCCTGTGCAGAGCCACGGTGTCCTGCAGTTCCTTCCAGCCGTGGGAAGCATCGGGGCCCGCCAGGCTGTGGCTGCTAGTTGTCTCTCTCCCCCGCTACTGCAGGCCCTTTGCCACCTGCTTTATTTGTCTCCCAGCCCTGACGTGGCACCAGACAGGTGTTAAACTACTTAATCACTTTAAAATTGTTTTAATTTTCTGTTTTGTATTGATCTCCTCAGCACCAATTAATCAGCTCACTGGACCAGGCAGTTAGTACATTAAAATTTGTCAGCCACGCTGGGCAGCTTAGAAAATGTCAAAAAAATATCCCACCAGCAGCCCTGCACTTCTCCTGCTGCGATGCTTTGCCCACAGACTGCAATGTGGCTCTCCCCAGCCTGCCATGGGGCTGGGGGGCACAGACCCCATCCCAGCCATGTGCACCACACTGCCCCTGGGATCTGCCCTTCCAAGTCCCTGTGAAGGGTCCATGGGCTCTGCCACCCGCTGGCATTTGACCCACCAAGGCAGCAGAGGGGCTGCACAGTTGAGCGTCACGAGCCCCACGCTTACTGCAGGATTGAACAGGGACCTCAGGGTGAAATCGAGCTTCCTGAACCCTGGGAAAGTGCTGCTGAACACTCAGGGCTCCTTGCAGAATACCACCCCAGCGTGTGGCAGAAAGGGATAGCGGGTAAGACTTGAAGCCCAATGTGGGCCTGGGCAGATGGGTTGCACAGTGAAGTTCTGCAGCCCCACACCACAGCAAAGCCCCAGCGCTTTGGGAGCTTCACCCAGCTCCAGGGTCTCAGCCACCAGCCTGTCCTCAGCTGCGGCGAGAGGGGAGCAGCTTGGGCTGTAGCCCCAGCACCTCCTCCATGCATGTGCTGCACTGCTAATGGGGATATGATGGGTGCCAGCACCTTATCTCCTATCGATTTCCTCCCGGGACACGGCTGGCTTGTTTGCTCGCACCTGGCTGGCATTACCTTGGCTCTTGGCAGACCAACTGCCAAGCTTGCCGGACCCCAGCCACGTGCTTGTGCCAGCAGAAGACCCTTCAGAACCAGCTGGTGACAGCCACCCTGTGTGGCACCCACCAATGCCACCCAAGGGCCAAGTCCCGCGGAGCCCTCGCAGGGGCCACGCAGCTCTATGGTGCACAGGGGGCCGCCAGGCTGGCAGGCAAACACACCAGGGCTATTGCCATCACATCAATCCTGTAGCCCCGACAGGTGAATGGGCTCTCACTCACACCAGTAAGATAAATGATATTTATTTGCTGCCTATTGGTTCCAACAAGAGGCCCCAGTGAGTGAGTTTTGAACCAGCATCTCTTGCTGCTGGTGCACACCCAACTGGGGAAAATCCTGGGAAAAAGCCTGGCTCCTGTGGGCTCCTCCTGCCCCAAACACAGCCCCAAAGCCCCTTCCCCTGCTGGGCACGCAGACCCTGCCCCATCCATGCTAACCCAGCCCCTCTCCGGCCCAGCCTCACCCATGACTGCGCATCCACGAAGCAAGCGCTGGGACTTGGCTGGGACCTTTATTTCATGGATGCCAACAGCACGGGTGTGCCCACACATGCTGCTCCCAGCCCTGCAAGCCACAATCCCTGGACAGGAGCCCCCGGGATGGGAGCCACCCCATCTCCACAACTGGGTATCCACACGGGTTCCCCTGGCAGGATGCAGGCAGCCGGGCGCCCCATGGCCCAGAGAGGCCTGCTGTGTTGGCACTCAGCCACTGTGCGTGCCCAAGCCCAGCACCGAGAAGGCTGCGCGGTGTTTCCTCAGCAGCAGCCGGATCTTCTCATCATCCGAGTCAGGGTCCAGGGGCTTGTTGTACTCATCATCCTCGGTCTCAGAGGCTGCCCGCTCTCCACCAGAGCCCCCCGCCCGCTGTGAGGATGAGGAGGGCTCCAGGGCACTTTTCTTCCTCCATTTGGTCCGTCGGTTCTGGAACCAGACCTGCGGCCCCAAGGGACTGGCTCGATTAGCAGCCACAGTGCCCCACGTCCCGCGCCATGAAGAGACCCACACTCACCTTCACCTGGGACTCAGTCATGCCAAGGGAATAGGCCAGTCGCGCTCTCTCCGGACCCGCCAGGTACTTTGTCTGCTCAAAAGTCTTCTCCAGAGCGAAGATCTGGTGCCCTGTGAAGGTTGGACGCGTGTGCTTCTTTTTGTGGATGTTGTCAGCCAGGTGAGCAGGGGCTGCGGGAGAGGACAGGGGTGGGTGAGCACTAGGGCTCCCTGCAGCAACAGCTCTGGGCAGCTCTGCCCTTCCTGAGCATGGCACCAGGACACCTGCCAGCACTCAGAGCCCCTCCACGCTGCCTCTCCTCCAAATTAAAACTGTGTTCTGACTTCAGCCCCATCCCAGGGAGGGCTGAGCTGCCCTTTGCGCAGGCCCCAAAAAGCCAGTGCAACTCCCGCTCAGAGAGCACTGACCTGTTGTACCAAGAAGGAAATGGTCCCTACGAGCTGTGCACAAAACCCAAACACCTCAGTACTGGGAACACTGTGCCCCCATGCCCCACACCTTGCAGGATGCACAGTGGGAAAGCAGGCAGAGCTCATCAGCTCATACCTGTGCACAGCTGAGCAGCCTGAGCCATCTGCTCCAAGGGCATCGCCTAGAGAGGGGAGAAGAGGACCTGGCCCAGAGCCTCCCAGGGACAGTGGGTGCACCCATCCCACCCATCCTCTGTCACGGCACACTCTGCAATCCCCCTGCCAGCTCTCCAGCAGGCAGGCAGTGCTGTCAGCCCATCCCCATCGTGTCTGTCCCTGCCCAGAGCTAGGCTGGGCACTGACCCCTGCAAGGCTGCCAGAGGGACAGGGGACTCTGCCTGCCCTGCCCAGTTGGCATTTGCCTGTTGGCCAAGAACAGAGCTAATCTCTGCCACCGGAGCTGCCCCTGCTCTTAAGGCAAAACCTCTGTGGGCAGTCGAGGTCTGGTACTGGTTCTGCTCTTCCAGACATGGGGCAGCCCAGGGGGTGACCGACCGCAGCTCTGGCACCGAGGCCATTCCCACAGCCATGGGACAACCTGCAGGGAAACAGGGCAGCCCATGGGGTGACCAGCCATGGCTCATGCCAGGCAGCACCCCACACCCCTGCCCACATGCTGCCCACCCACTGACCACCCCCCGGCCCCGCTGTACTTACGACCACTGCACTGCCGGCCACCCCGCCAGTCTGTGGCTGACTCTGCCCAGCAGCTCCGGCCCCGTGGCAGGTACTCACTGCCAGCCTTGGGGATGGCCCCTGCCTGTGCCCCATAATAGACACCTGGGGCAGGCAGCCCACCAAGCCCCGCGGTATGCGCATAGCCAGGGAGCAGAGCACCGCTGGGTGCTGTGGTGGGGCGGCCCAGGATGTCAGAGATGCCGTGCGGAGTGCCAGCAGGTAGTGGGGCACCCAGCCCAGGGGTGCCCAGCTTGTAGAAGGAGCTCTGCACCGAGTACTGGCACACAGACGCCTTGGCCTCGGGGAAGGGCGTGTTGAGTAGGAAAGAGCTCGGCAGGTTGGCATCCATGGCCACAGCGTCGAGGCAACCTCAGCGCCCGGGTGCCCAGTGGTGCAGGATTCGAGCCATCCCCGCCCGCCTGGGGGCTGCGGGGCCCGGGAGTGCGGGGAGGGTACAAAGGTACCCGGGTTGCAGCAGCTACACCCACCCCGCTCAGCACCCAGAACTGCGGCCTCGCCGCGCCAGCATGTGCTGATAAAGCGGAGGTCATTAGAATACCGCGCACCCATTGGCTGCTCCGCTCGCCCCGCTCGCCATTGGCTGCGCCGCGGGGGCCGCGCGATTGGCCCGGGACAGACAAACGGCGCTTTGAGAGGACCGGGGGCGGTGCCGGTGCCGGGCGGGACGCGGAGTGCTGGGAACGCCAAACAACGCTACCGGGGCAGTCAGGAGCGCGGTAGTATGGGGCGAGAGGGGCCGGGACCGGGAAGGATGCGGGGCTGGGACGCGATGGGATGGCTGGGATGCGGCGGGATCGGAGGGGATGCGGGGCCGGGATGCGATGGGATGGGGCAGGATCAGCCGGGCTGCAGCGGGGTCCGTCGAGATGAGGGGCCGGGACGTAGCGGGACCGGGACCGGGGCCGGGACCGGGTGGGACGGGATGGGGCGGGACGTGACGAGGTCGGCCAGGATTCAGAGCCGGGATGCGGCAGGATCGGGCGGGATGCGGGGCGGGAACAGAGGGCTGAGATGCGGTGGGATCGGGAGGGATAGGGCGGGATGGAATGGGACGCGGAGCTCCGGGGATGCTGGACCGCGCGATTGGGTCGGGCGTGGGGGGAAGGAGGCGGGATCGGGCAGGATGCGGTGCGACGGGGCGGGACGGGGCGGGATGCGGAGCGCCGGGAATGCTAAACAGCGCGGCCGGGCAGGGATGCGATGAGACGCGGGGCCGAGACAAGATGGTCTGGGACGCGGTGCGATGGGTTGGGGTGGGACGCGGGGCACCGCGGGTGGGACAGGGAGCACTCCGGGAATCCCCGCCTACTCCTCTCGCAGCAGCTCTAGTCGCACCGGCCGGGTGTCCTCATCGCCATCCTCCCTCCCGGGCAGAGGCCGCTGCCGGAGTAGCCCGAACCGGCCGGGGGTGCAAGGGTTTCCGCAGCCTTTGCCCCCGTGGCAGAGCACAAAGAGCCCCCCCCCCCCCCCCCCCCCCCCCCCTCCCCCGCCCCGACAATGGGAACCCACCTGCCCATGCACTCACAGCCCCCATCTTCCTGAACCCTGGGAAAAAGCAAAGATGAGACGAAGTCTGTGTTGGTTTCTTTATTAACTCATAGTCTGATAGCTGGTGTACAGGGAAACGATCTATACATCAGGGTCTAAGACAGGGAGATTGAAAAGGCTTCTTTCCATAACAATTAAAAAAAGGAAATAAAAGTAATTTTTAAAACTTCTAAAAAGCTTCTAGTGTGCAGACTGCAGCATTCTCTAGGCTCAATGTCGGGTGCAACCTCCCTCTACCAGCCCTACAAGCAATCTGAGCGCAAAGCGATATCACTGCAGGTGCCTGGCACTGTTGCAGCACAGCACATTCCCTAAGGCATATACAAGGCCAAAGCACAGGACCCACACACAACTCTATGGTGATGCTATGGAGTCAGCTGTCGCAGTGGGTCTAGGGAGGTTATTGTACACAGCTAGGGTGATGGACAGAGAATCTGTGCCTCTATGGCTCAACTTTGGGGTGGGGAAGGGGTTGCTTTGCTCTCCAAGGCTAAGCTGGGTCATTTGCTTCACTGCAGATAGGCTTCTTCTCGACTGCAGGGGAGCCAGGGCCTTCCCAGCAGATGCGCACCCACCGTGAGGCAAGGCTGCCCTGCCAGGGCCACCGGCCTGGAGCTGGAGGTAGGCTGCTTCTGCACATGGCCACAAACTCAGCCCTGCGACACAGGTTCATGGCCACCTCCAGGGAAAAGAACCAGGGGGTCCTCACACCTCTGCGCTACATAAGCCAAGGCCCTGCCTTAGGTAAAGGACAGAGCTGGGGCCATGAGACCTGCTGCCACTACCTGCATTTGGCCCTCCTAGGGTCAAGTATCATAGCGGATTCAACCTACTGCACACGTGGGGTTACCCAGGCAGTTCTGCCCATCATTGCTCTCCTGCCAGAGCAGGTGGCCCTGGGGCTGACGAGCTCCCAGCATGGATGCTTGCTCCAGGCTGCTGCCGCTAGCCAAAGCACAGCTGCCGGGCAAGCAGCCCCCCAGTCTCTGGTTGGTCCTAGGAGGGTCAGCATCCACGGGGCCAGTGGGCTGGGTTCCTTTGTGCCCTTGTAGGGATGCCAGGGCACCCTGCAGAGCCCTTGCGCAGGGTGCGTAGTGCAGGGCTGCTGGCTCCTTCCAGCTCCTGGCTCACCCCCTGAGTGGATTTTGTGCTAGGTAGAGCTGGGCACAACCCCATGTGTGGCACAAGCTTCCCCTGCTCTGTCTCACTGCCCCAAGCACCTCAGTGCAGGCCCTACAGCTTCACTCCAGTTGCAGCCAACACACCCTGGACCGTGGCCAGGCCTGTGGGACTGCGCCTGAGGGCCCTTCTCCAGGCCAGGAGGGGCCAGGCTCAGCCAGAGGGCACAGGGCAGGGGCCGTCTGCTGCCCTTTTACTCCTGCAGCCTCCCAGCTCCATTCACCACAGCTTGCGCACATTTTGCCTGTCCTGCAGCCTGAAGAGGTATTTGGGAGAGGAGCTGGTTAGTGCTTTGTACATACTGCTAGAGTGTCCCTAGGGGTTTGCATAGTATTTATTGGTTCATATACACAAGGCTGATTGCTGTACAGTTTACACTTTCAACACAAGCAATGAGCTCAGTGCTCAGCCCAGAGCCCTGCCCTGGCAGGAGATGTTGCACGTGCTGGGGAGAGGAAGGGCAGCCCTGCACCAGCCCCTCTGCCCAGGGCAGTCGTGCTCCCTACAAACCTCGCCTTGGCCTCACCCTTGGCAACTGCTGCCCCGCCCCATAGTCCAGCACTCACTGAGAGGTGAGACCAGCAGAGGCAGCACCGGCGATGGGGGCCAAACCCCTCCTTCCCTGGTGAGCAGCGCCGTGCTGCCCCAGCTTCCCTCTTGCAGCCCCAGCTTCCCTGTTGCAGCTGGAGCGAGGGCATGGGGGTGCATTTACACACGCAAACACGCGAGGGTGGAGTCTCGTCTCCTTCCCTCTCATTTTCTGCCAGTCCAGCTCTTGCTCCTAGAGGAGCTGGGAGGATGCCCCTGGTGCATGCTGCTGCCTCCGGGCTCCTGGCAGCAGCGGGGCAGGGACGGAGGCCCCTCCGTCAGTTTTAAGTACTGTAGCTCATGCGTCTTGCAGTCAGTCATGCGGATAGGACGGTAAGTAGGTCTCATAGAGAAATCATGCCATTAGCCTATAGAAACATGTACAGCCAGCCCTGCTCCCCTCCACTCTCTGCTCTCCTCTCCTCTCTTCACAGGTTTGTGTCAGAACGTGTGTGGAGTTCAGTGGTTTGGTGTTGAGGTGAGATCCTGGAGGGACACAGAGACAGAGATGGGGTTATCAGGCATTCATGGTGGCAGAGCCTGGAGAAGGGGTGGGGGCAGCCAGGGACATGGCAGTCTCAGCCCCTTCTGCACCCTGTGCTTGTCCCACATGCACCCATCGTGCTTAGCTACCACAAGACAAGTTTTGGAGGGTGTCAGTGAGACAGTGACAGCACCAGTTAATGCCCTGCCTGGAACCAGCAATGGCATAGATGGTGTTTGTGGTGCTGTCACAGCTGCAGAGAGCAGCAACAGGCAGGAGCTGAGCCAAAGGCAATGTGGCACTGGGAAAGATCTGGGAGGGCTGCTTAGGCTCTGGGGTAGAGGAGGCCAGCCCTGAGCCCCTAACCTCAACTAGGGGAACCGACTGCCGCTCACTCTCACAGCAGCAGGCAAGATCCAAACACTCCTAATGCACAGCCTGGGCCAGATGCACAGATTACAGCAAACAGCAAGAGCAAAGGAGCAGGAGTGCTGCCCTGGAGACCCAGAGACTGCCAGAGGAGTGGTGCAGGCAGTAGCTGTGTGGACATGGTCTGGCCACAAGTACAAGACTGTCATGCACCCAGAGAACTTGTCATCACTGTGGAGAAAGGAGAGGAAGGGCAGACAGACACAGCCATGCATGCACAGCAGAGGCCAGAGGACCAACTGTCCCTGCCTGGCAGCCTACTCCCCAGCTCAGGCTGTACCTGGCAGCTGGGGAGCGTGCATACAGCACCTTCTCCCAAGCACTGCACCACCAGCCCAGCAGTGAGCACGCAGAGAACTACAATGCTGCTGGGTCCAAGTGCGCTGTACGAAGCCCCCTCCCTGGTCTAGTCCCACCCAACAGGGGGAGCAGGGAGTGCACGACTCAAGGGATGATTCAGTGCCCACACTGGAGATCGATGGAAGAAACATCCTGAGCCAAAGAGAGGTCCCCTGCCCTCAGCCCCTACAAGAACTGTCTGGAGCATCACTGCAGAACAGGGCACCCTGCGCCCATTGCATCCAGGCTTGGTGCCCAGGAGTGGGCCAGCAGCAACGGCACACTGCTGCCCACCCTCTGCATTTTGCTGCAGTACAGCAACATCTCTCTGCAAGCTGAGAGCCCGGAGGATGTGCGTGAACAGCAGCTCAGCACAGGCAGCAGCATGGGGAGCTGGGACAGAAGGAAGAGAAAAGGCGGGGTTACCTCAAAAGAGGCCATTTGAGGGGTCACTGCTTCCCCCTTTTCAGGCTGGCTCGTTTCACTATCTGAGCCCCCATCCTGCCCCCAGAGACTTCCGGTTTCGGGACACGCACTCGCACATCCTCCTGAGGAAGCCACAGGGGCAGGAAGCAGAACATCACCCAGGTGAAAAGACAGACGCACAGAAAAGGATAGGAGAGGGAAAAGCAGAGTCAGTTGGCAGAAAACACCAAGCAAGAAGACTGGTGCAGTGGGCAAGAGCTGCCCTTGGAAAACTTAGAGGAGAAATAGGAGAGGAGAGCAGGACAGAAGAAAGGATTGAGGGTGGTAGAGCCCCAGAGCGTTTGAGTCCTGCAGAAGTGGTGCTGGCCCTGGGCAGGGAGCCTACGAGGCAAGGCTATAAGCTGCACTGTACCTTGGGCCCCAGACCATCCCGGTGCAGGATGGAGTATTTCATGAAGTGATCATCCTCAGCCTCCAGGTCTTGGGGCTCCTTCAGGGAGCTCTCCAGAATCAGCTCCTCCTGCTCGTGCCTGTCACCCGGGCCCAGGTGACGCACCACCTTCCGGATGACCTGTGGAGACCCACACAGCCGGGTGTCACACTGAGCCCCCACCACGACTCCCTCCTAGCTGTCTGGCCCTGAACTGCTCATGGTGTGCAGCCTCTGTCCTGTGTGCAGGGTCTGGCCGGAGAAGTGCCATGACCGTAACCGAAGATGGCAGGATGCCGCTGCCCTGTATGGGCCCCTGGGCTGCAGGGAGGAGCGCGGCAGCTGGGTGGAGGGGAAAGTGGGGCTGCACCGTGCCCTTGATCACTCACCTTCTTGGTGATGATATTGCCTTGGTCGTCTGTGAACTGCTCCTCAGTCACCTGCTCTCCAGGGAGATGAAGGACTTCATTGCCCTGCAGAGAGAGGAGGGACAGCAGGGCATTTCAGGGGGGTGAGGAGAGCCCCTTTGCAGGTAGAACAGTAAAATTGACACACACACCCCCAGCCTCCGTCTCCCACCCTGTCCCGTCCCATTACTGCTCTCCTCTGCGACTGCCCTGGCACTGGGCTCTCTACTCCCTGCTCGTTACCTTCACAAGGACGCGCCGGCGGACAACCCTGGTGGAGAGAGTCTCCTCATCATCCACCAGCCCCTGGGTCTCCCCGAGCTCCTTGTCCAGCTCGCGGTGGGCATGTTTGAGCAGGAAGCGGACAGAGCCCCTGACGATATACATGACGTTCTGGCAGCTGACCAGGAAGAAGGCCAGTAGCACTAGGGCGATCAGCAGCTGGGCCAGGAAAGCCCACATCCTGTCTCAACATGCACAGCCGTGCATGGGCCCCGTGTATCGGAGCCCGCTGCTCAGAGCCTGGCCATGCTATCTGGCTGTGATGGGCACAGCACCCCAAGGAGCAGCCCTGTGGGTCTGCAGTGTGCCCGGTGAGGAGTCCTGGCTCTGTGTGAGCGCTGCTGTAACCCTAAGCTGTTGCAGCTCAGCTGGCTGTGGGCAGTGAGAAGGCAGCAGGCAGGTGGGGCGTCCTTTGGTGCTCACAGCTACGTCAAAGTCATGGGGCCAGGGCTGTGACAGCACTGCCCATCCCCAGCCTGCAGTGAGTGGGACAGCCCTTGCCCCCTTCTCTGTCAGCTTGCCAACAACCTGGCTGGTTGCAGTGGGAGGGCAGCATGCAGTCCTCCGTCACAGGACAAATGAAGCCCCAGGCAGGAGCCAGGGGCCGAGGGTGTCACTGGAATCACACGTGACTTGGGAGACGCGCATTGTGGAGCTGAGCAACTGCCTCTGAGCATGGCCATGCTACCAGGATGGCCATGCGTGCCCTGGCTGGGGAAAGGCTCTTGCTCTCACCTTGTACCTGCCAGCTCTGTGTGGCCATGGCACGATGCCCACCACCCAGCCTGGCCCCCAGACCAGCTCTATTTATGGCTCCAGCAGGTTGTTGGGCCCGCAGCCAGAGCAGATACCCAGTAAGGACGCAGGCAGGGAGGTTGGCTAGGTTATAAATGGAGATCAAGAGCTCAGGTATCAAGCACAGCAGGCTATTCTGGGCTGAGAGGCACCCCCAGGGGCAGGGGGCAAGTATACCATGCTCACTCCCTGTCTGCCTGGCTAGCCTTGTGGCAGACTCAGGACAGGGCTGTCCTTAGGCTCTCCACATCCTGCAGGACCAGGTACCCCTGCTCTTCCCCTCACCTGGCCAAAGAAGCGGCTGTCTGCTTCCTCCTGCCAGCCACCCACGGGGTGCTGGGGCTGCCAGTCACTCTCCTCAGCGGAGCTGACCTGCATCAGCTCCACGGCCGGCACCAGGACCTGCTCTTGCTCCTGGCCCTGTGCCCCGGAGGCCGTGGTGTGCGTTGGGAGCATCCTTCGGGTGACCCCCTCCTGCCAGGAGCCCGCTGTCAGGTCCTGTAGGCAGGAGATAAAGGAGCCTTCTGCATTCCAGTCCCTCAGCCTGGGCACCAGAGAGGGACAGGGACAGAGAGAGAGAGACAGAGAGAGAGAGGCAGTCAGCTTTGCCATGAGTGCTCACCCTGAGCACCAGCCGGCCTCCAGCAGGCATGCTGGCACAGCCTGCACCCCGCCAGGCGCTGCGCTTCCTGGCTCACATTGCTGCCGGCACCCGGCACAAGCAACATAAAGTGCAGATGCATGAAGGGCACAGGGCTCCTTCCTGCCACGCTCCCTGCCCAACCCACCACCTCACAGCTTGGCCACGAGGGCCCAAGGCAATGCTGCGGAGTATCGCTGGGCTCTGCCAGGGACCATGTGGGACTGGAGCCACTGGGAATGTGGGAGGACGCAGCCCAGGCTGAGATGGCTCTGGCAAGCTCAGCCTACATGCAGGGCCTGGCTTCTGCCTGGGGTCCCTCCTAGAGGCTCTGCAAAGAGCCCCCCGTGCATCTCCTGAGAGGTGCGAGGCACTTGGCCCAAGCCACTGCTCTGCCTGCTGGGGTATGCTTGGGCTTCAGAGCTGGTGACCAGCAGAGAAGCAAGAAAAGCTGGGAGATGATTGCAGCTGGCCCAGCACTGGTCAATAGCTGGTGAAGCAGTTCTGCTCCCCTCCCACGGCCACCCCAGCACCCCAGGCCACAGTACCTGTCTGTGCTCTTCTCCACGATGTGGCTAACAGTGGGTGATGTCGTGATCCTGGCTTGCACCTTCTGCTGAGCTGAAACAAAAGAGACTTCACTCTCCGGGTCCTGCTCCCCAGTCCCTGGCTGGTGATCACCGGCTGGCATCTTCCCCTCTGGCCTCTGTCCCTCCTCCTGCTCTAGAAGATCAATCAGGCCATTCATGGCATCTGAGTCCACTGTGTCATCCTCAACCAGGTCCATAGAGCCCATGTGGTCCGGGCCATGTGCATCTGCTAGAAGCTGCCCTGGGAACCGGCCTTCACTTGTGGCATCCGAGTCCTCAGCCTTGCTGCACTCCAGAGAGGAGTCCTCAGCAGTCACCAGGGAGGGGGTGAGCCCCGAGGACCACACTTGTATGTCGGACATCTCCATCAGGGCGTCCTGCTCGGTGGCAGCCATGGGGATAGCATCCATGATGGCCACCTCATTCCAGTACTGGTCGGCACGCAGTGGGGATGGCAGCGCGTAATGCAGGGAGGCAGGGGACAGCAGCTCGTCCTGCAGCGAAGCATAACCTATATGGGCAGACAGAGGCGACATCTCCAGCAGCCGTCTTGCACGCACAAGCACAGTGGGGCAAGGAACCAGCCTCCGGGAGGGTGCCTGCCCCAAGGTCACACTGCAGTCCCCAGTGGCCGAGCTGAGCAGGGCTGCGCTCACAGAGCTGCTGCCTTTGCATGGTCCCTGCAAGTGCTGCCATGCCTTCCTTTGAGCCCTGGGGCTGCCCACTCCCTGGGGTCCAAACAATGCCCCATCCTCAGTGCAGGACACAATGTCCTCCCTGCTTCATCAGCCTCTGTGTGTCAGTCTGGAGCTTAGGTGGCCAAGCCTGGCATGCACTGACTCCCAGCCAGTCCCTCTCTGCAGCACAGAGGAGCAGGCTGGAAGTAGTACCATGAGCAGGGAAGGATGATACATGTCATGCAACCCTGAGGCCTTGAAGGACACAGCCAGGGCCCGACAACCCTGTTGGTGTCTCCCAGGCTGCATGCAGTTGTCACATCCTTATCACCAGGGCTGCATGCACAGAGGGAGAGTCAAGCTGGGTGCTCCCACCCGCACAGGGAGCTTTGCTCAGCCTTTTTCAGCTCTGAGCCATCAGTCCCTTTTCCACCCCTGGAGATGAGCAGAGAACCCGTTCCGCTCCCCAGGCAGGATTGCTAGGCTCAGCCAAGGCACAGGGGACAGTGGGGACCCCAGAAAGGGGCACCTCTCGCCTGTTGCCTGGCTGGGGGCAAGCAGTGCAGGGCCAGCAAGGGAAGGAGTGCAGGGCAGTGCAGGAGGAGAAGGCCTGGGGTGGCTGCCTGCAAGCATGACAGCCATGAGAGGAGCAGTCCCTGGTGACATGCAGTCGCTGGAGCAGGACGCAGTTCCCCGGAGGGCTCAGCTGAGGTGGAGACAGTGGAGACAGGCAGTGGAGGAAGGTGAGAGAAGAGGCCAGGATGAGCTCAGAGAAGAGAGGTGACAAGTGACCCACAGGAGTGCGCGCACCTGATGGCACTAGGTGGCATGTTTGAGAGAGCAGAACAAGAGGAGAGACAGAGAGGGAGAGAGCGATGAGCCAGAGCTGCGCGGGCAGAGCCACAGTGCAGGGCTGCAGCAGCAGCACACAGCCCTGTCCCTGCCGCTGGGCTGCTCCCTGGGGTCAGTGCTGCAGCTGACCCTGGCTGTGTCCCCACACCCCAGCCAGAGCACCACAGCCAGATAGCCAGGACTCTGAGAGCTCCCTGGCTCAGCTCACACAGCCAGAGGCACCTCTCCCTGGCACACCAGGATAAGGAATGTGTGTCCACCCCACCTGCAGAACTCCTGAGAAGGCAGTGTGGCAGGGACAAGCTTCCTGTAGCGTAAGCCCCAGTGAAGAGGCCATGTCTGTCGGCAACACCTTATGCCCACTGAGATCCCAGCAGGCCACAGGTGCGCCCTGGTCAGGCAAGATATCAGCCGTGACCTGCCTGCACGGATCTTCCCCAGGGCCCTCCTGCAGTCCCTGCCGGAAGCCGTGACTCACCATTCATCTGGGACGGTGAGAGGGAGTAATCTCTGTCCGTGTAGCGCCAGCTGCCCTTCAGGCTGCGGCTCTGCCGGCTCGAGCCTTCCAGCGTGTTGATAATCTCACTGCGGTCGATGTTCCTTAGGGCTGTGTACAGATTCTCGACTGCAGAGGTAAGCCAGTGTCAGCAAGCTGGTCACTGTGGGAGCACAGTCGTGCCCCCCACAGCCTGCAGATAGGCATCAGCGAGCGGTGCAGAGCCAGCCAGGGACCGCGGGCAGGCACAAGCCGCTGTATGCAGCCAGTCCTGCTGCCTCCACGCCTCTAGCAGCACACAGCAGATACTCACTCTTGACACTCTTGCCCTCGCGGCTGACCCAGAGGTTGAGTAAGGCCATGCTCTGTTCCAGCAGGGAGTTGGGGTTTTCCACGCGTATCCTGTTGATGTCGTCCACCCCAAACTGCAGCTCACGTGCCAGCTCTGGGGGAGAGGACACATCTCAGCATCCCACCCTCTGATACCCACCCCAAGTTAGAAAGGCCGGAGAAGGGCTCAGCCAAACCCAGCACAGTCCCACACATCACACACAACTGAACATGGCAAAGAGTGCAGAAGCAGGAGCTGGGACAGGACAGGGGTTGAAGCCTCTCAATCAGGTTGGCTGTGACCAGTGTGGCAGTGTCTCCTGATAGGGAGAAGGGTGAGTACTGCTGCTGTGTGGCTGCACAATAGCACTGGGCCTCCATGAACAGCAGCGAAACGCAAAACTCTGAACAAAATCTTAGTCTGGTGTCAGTGCATGTGAAAGCATGCACGGCTGCAAGAAGGTTGATTTCAGAGCCACGGTAGGCTCACAGTTAGTGCTGGGAGGCAAAGCCAGCTGCCAGAGAAGCTGCTGCAGGCAGACCAACTGCACCAGCTCTCTGGACAGTGTAAAGCACATCCACTCCACCCCATAGCACAAATCCTGCCTTGACAAGTGCCGGCTTTCCGAGGAGTGCTGTGCATCCTCAGAGCCATGAGGTGTGCACTCACCAGCCCAGCTGAGGCCCAGTTGTTCTGCTATGTCGACCATCTTCTGCTCTGCCTTGTCTGTGCTGCTCAGAGAGCCTGGAGGAGAAGAGGGAGTCACAGCTTCAGCTGCTCTGGGCCCTGTGCCAGGGCAGGAAGGGGAAGGGGGTGCTGGCTGTGGGGATCTTGCAAGCCCCATAAGCACTGCCCTGCAGGCAGAACCAAGGAAACCCTCTGGGAAAGGGAAGTTACTGTGAGCATGAGTGTGACAGGGTCAGCCCAGCCTTTCCACTGGGCTTGGGCACCCCATGCGCCGGGGTGAGAGGGCTTGAAGCGTCCCAGCAGGCTGCATACCGAAACTGGTCTCGCTTAGGATGCTGTATCGTTCCCGCAGAGACAACGGTGTCAGGGTCCTCCTCCGCTCCTCAGTGCCACTTCCCTGTGAGAGTGGGGACAAATCAAGGGGTCACCAGCTTGAAAAGAGAGCAGCAGCTATGCCCTGACACCACTGCTTCTCCTGCAGCCTCAGAGCAGCACAATGTGGCCATATGGAGCAGCTGCCCTGCTGCCCCCTCTCAGAGGTGCCAGAGATCCAGCACTGACCTTGATGCAGGGTGGTATGGTGATGTTCAGGTGGCAAAGCACATGCTGGAGGTCCTCATACTTCATGGCCTTGCGCAAGAAAGACAGGGAGCCGCTGGCTTCCCGGCTGCTGTCCCGAACCTTAGCACCGAGACCCAGGTTAGGTGGCTGGCACAAGGCAGGCACAGGGGCCCCAGCTGCAGCCCAGCCTACACCCTGCCGTTACCTTGATGGGGATGGCGAGACGATTCTCCCGGAACGACTGGAAGAGGAAGGTGCGGGGCTGGGTGGTCTTCTTGACAGGCACCAGGTTCCCTGAGAGCTCAACATGCAGAGGCATCCCCTCTACCACCTGCAAGGAGCAGAAAACAGGCTCAGACCCTGTGCAGAGCTGCTTCTCCTGCCCCTGGACAGGGTGGGTAACCTCAGTTTTCCTCTCCAGGCCAGGGCCAACAACGTGTTGCTGAGGACGAACCTCAATGTCCCTGCTGCGGGCCACCTCAGTGAAGTTTTCGTGCTGCTCTAACGTCTTGTCAACCTTGTCATCAGTCATGCAGTAGCAGCGTAGCCGGCCTTCCCGTGCATCATTCATCTTGGCAAACACCACAAATTTGGCCATGTAGGGCACGGCCGTCAGCTCCTTGTACAACGTCGTGGCAAAGTGCACGGCCTCGGCTGTGCGTGGGCAGTCGGCCAGCCAGAACCTGCAAGAGAGCTGGGTTGGGTTGCTGCCAGGCAGGTTCCCCACCGGGAGCACAGGGGCAGAAGGCTCCTCCTAGCACAGGCCACACTCCAAGAGGGCCCAAGGAACAGCCGATCACCTCAGATGAGCACGTGCTCGCCTAGAACTTACCTGGCAGACACATTGGTGGTAAAGTTAGCGCACTCGTTTTCATAGACCAGCTTTGTGGTGCCTGTTATGTCTTCCCACTGGGCTTGGGCTGTCCCTCCTGCAGCAGAAAGCAAGGGTGAGTATGCTGCCTTTTCGTAAGTCTGAGGTCTGCATACCCCAGGCGTTTGCTCTCTCCTTCACCATGACCTATCCTTATCTCCCAGGAGCTGCATCCCACCCAGCCTCCCCCTGCCAGAGAGCACACTTGCCTGTGCCACAAGAATTGGTAGCCTTACCGATCACACTGCAGAGCAGGCGCAGGCTGGTGGTGTCACCCTCACCGCTGTCTCGGGGATTGTCCTTCCAGGATGGTGGCAGCGGGATGCGGAGGCCAATGGGGCGGTGAAACTTCCTCCGGCGCGGCTCCACTGTGACAATGGGGCTGAAGGTTGCCTGGTTCCCCAGCAACTTGGTCACCAGCTCGTCGGGCACGGGCTGTGCCTGTAGGGAGCACAAGCATGGGCATCAGGACTGGATTAGCCCCCCGAGCTGGGGCACAACCTGTTCTTGCTATCTGCCCCTGTCTGCAGGAGCACCCCAGGACCCTAGGCCAGGTTCTCCCGGGCTTACCTGCAGGGCCAGCCGCACTTTCTTTGTGACAGCGGTCTCTGGGAAGGTGGCCTGTACCATGGGCACCAGTGTGCTTTTCAAACACCCTCCTTCGGGGCCGATTAGATCGCAGTCCTGGCAAATCCGGGACATGACCACAAAGTAAAGAGGGAAGTCGGTGGTTATGATGCGGCAGACCCTCTTCTTCTCCAGCTCCTCCTGGCTCTCCAGCTCTGTAGGGGCAGCAAAGCCATCAATGCTCACACATCAAGCCCACAGCTGTCACCCCCCACCCTCTCTGAGCTGCACTGACCACACCACGCTCAGCCCCACCCCAGCGCCCAGGCCAGCCACAGCCCTGCTGGTGGGAGTCGTACAGTGCTGCGTCCCTGCCTGCCGCGCACGCTCACCCTCATCCATGCCATTGAGCAGCTGGTTGATGTAGCTGTCCTCATAGCGGTTACGGTGCTCCTTCCAGATAGAGCCGTTCTCGCTGCGCAACACCACCAGCTCACGGTCTCCACGCCCATACGAAGCAAAGTGTGGGATCTCCACGATGACGGGGCTGCAGAGAGCAGAGAAAGGGTGCTTGCACAACCACACTGTCACCAGGAAACGCAGGCTGCAAGGTGCCCCTGGCCAGTGTGCCTACCCATGCTGTGCCGCCACACAGGCAGGATTGCTTGCACCCCTCTCTCTGGGAAACGGGGCTCTGCACCTGGCAGGACTGTGCTGGCTGGGGGTTGCCTACCACAGCACAGCCACTGCTCTGTTATGCTGGAATCCTAAGAATGTGCTGTGCCTGGCCGGAGGTGGGAACTCTCCCGTGCCAGACCCCAGAAGCAGAGATGGGTAAAGGTCTTTCCCCAGCTGGCTAAGATTCCAGAGGAGCCTGGATTCATCCCTGATCCCGAGGGATGGCCCTGGCATGGGCAGCCCCATCTGCTCTGTTCCCGGTTGTGCTCACCTGAGGAACTGGGCGCCGGCAGGGCCCAGGGCGATGATCCGGCTGGCCAGACCCTCCTCCTCTGCCAACGGCGGGGGTGCAGGGAGCTTCTGGGGCTTCACCAGGCGGCAGGTGATGCGGGTTGGCGCGGCGCAGGCACGGGGTGGGATGACCACACGCAGTCCGTGGTGACGGCTGCCCCGCATGGAGCCGCCGCGGGCATCCACCATGAAGCTCACCAGGAACCTGGAGCAGGCAGAGACATGGGCAGGTGGGCAGCTGGCTCACGCATGGAGCATGATGTGCTGCGCGGCCTGGGCACTCACCCTGTGTGTACGGGGCTGGCCACCGGGCTGATGTTATCTGAGGTCTCGGTGGCGGGGCTGCTGGGGATCAGGGAGTCCTCGTCGAACTCCTTGGAGGGCTGCATAAGGTAAGAAAGAGCCTCCATAGGCACAGTATCCTGTTTGGGGTGCTGACTCCTCCACAGTCTCACAACCCTCCCTAGGCAGCCCCATACCACTGGGTCCATCCCTATCACCCATCCCATGTTTTGCCTCTGTGGTGATGGGGTCTCCCCTCAGCAGGGGATGCCTGCAGGGGGCTGTGCAGGCTGTGTCTCATGCTCACCTCCTGTGGGGACACTGAGGGCGCATGCAGCCGGCTGACTTGCTCAGCTTCTGTCTCCACAGGTCCTACCTGCTCAGTCTCTTCCGCTCTGGTCACAACAGTCTCTGGTGGGATGCAGGAGCCTGGGAGGACAGCTGGAGACTCCACCCTGGCAGGAGAAAGCAGTGACAGCCACTGAAGTGGCAGGTCTGGGACCCTCCAGCTGTCCCCAGGGAATGCTGGAGCTGCAGCAGTGGACCCATGCCCTGGCGCAGGAACAAAACTGACTGGCTTTGCCTGCTGTGCTGGCTGGTGGGGGCTCAGTAATCTATTCCTTGCCTAGAGCTAACCCAGCCCAGCACCAGGCTGGCCCTGTGCCCTGTTCTCACTCCATCCCCACCATCCCATGCCTCTTACGTTTGCTCCAGTGTTGTCATGGTCATGAACTCCAGCATCACCTTCTTGCCCTCCTGGTCCCCGGGATCAAGTGTCCTGGGCTTTGGTGTGATCAGCTCCTCCTCTGAAAGCGAGAGCTGGCTCAGCATGCAGAGAGGCCGGAGAAGGGAGCCCAGACTCCAGGCCTTGCCCCACCCCTCCTCAGGACTGGAGCTAGAGCCCATCTCTGCTCCAACCGCTGGCCACACACACTTGTCTCCTGGGTCTCTGCCAGCCACGGGGCAGCTTTGCCTGGTGCCAGATAGGGTCTGGTGGCAGGGGCATGTCCATGCTCTGAGAGCTGTCAGAAGCCTTGGCTGGCAGCCGTGACCTTTCCCACAGCACTGAGCAGAGCCTGCTGGGGACACCCTGATGTGGGCTGCTGGGGACAGGAGTGTAGGCAGGGCTGGGGACATGGGGAGGATGTCTGGACATTGCCAAGTGCATCCATGCCCCCCGCCTTGGAGGAACAAGCTCAGCCATGCTGCCTCCTGCCCAATTAACGCTTGCGAAGGAGCTCACAGGGTTCGGCTCTTGCCAGCACCCTATGGGAGAGAGCCCAGCACCTCCCGGATAAGGGAGGGAGCCCCAATAATGGGGAGGGGACCGCAGCAGCACTCAGGTTCCTCCCTGCCCTGGCCAGGACAGTGCAGGGAGGTTGTGGAGGGGCACTGGAGTTTGTCATAGAACCAGGCTCTTCCACCTGCCGGGGTCAGGGCCTGGGGCTGACAGGGAGCCCGGGCTCCCCACAGCGGGGCCAACGGCCCCGGTCATGCAGTCACACCACAACAAGCAGCACGGACACAGATGGGCAGGGATGGCAGGGCCTGCGCTGGCAGCACCAGCCCAGCAGCAGGACTCAGCGGATGGATGTGGCGTGCGGATGGTTAGTGGCCATGGGGTGGAATGGGCCATTGAGCTGGGGCAGGGCGACACATTTCATACCCATTACTGTGACATGAGCAGTGCCTGCAAAGTAAGAAGAGGCAAAGGTGAGGTCTTTGGGAGGAAGCAGGAGCGGACCAGCCAGGCTGGGAGCTGGTGCCACCTTGCTAAGCAGGGTATGGTGGGGGACTCTGCGTGCCCAAGGGCTCTTTGCCCACTGTCCCTGGGACACGGGACCCTGGAGAGGTTTGGGAACATCCCCCCTGCAGGAAAGCACCCAGGATGGGAGGTGCAGCCCCAGGAGTCTGGCGGGCTCCTCTTGTCCTCTCCACAAGACCACTGTGGGGCCACAAAGCTCCCCCACCCTGGTGGGCAGAAACGCCAGCGCCCATCCCCAGGGCTGCAGCCTGCCACACTGGCCCAGCCAGCAGATCTCTGGGACAGTGCCCCCCAGCTCCAGTCCCTCACCTTCATCCTCTGACACGTCCAGAATCTCATCTACGGTCTCTGGGAAGCTCATGCGGTGCTTGTCACCGACTGACTGCGGGAACAGAGTTGAATTAGAGGAGGCCAGCCCTTTGCTGTGCAGCCCCCTCCTCATGCCCAGACTCAGCATCCAGCCATCCCAGCCCCCATCCACAGGGTCCTTTCCTACTCCCTAGGAGCTCACCGGGATATCGGTTTCCTCTGTGACAATCTTGAGCACGTCTGTGACAGAAATATAGCCAAGACGCTTGGCAATGGCCAACGGAGTGGTTCCGTTCTGTGCAAGGAGAAAGGAGTGGGTCAGCAGCAGTCATGGGGAAGCCTGGGCAGGTCCCCAAGCTTGCCATGGGGCCAGGAGGTGTGGGTGAGCACCATACTCACTGTGCTGATCTCATTGGGATTGGCACCGTGCTTCAGCAGCAGCGTCACAACGTCGGTGTGGCCCTGCTGTGCTGCTTGGTGCAGAGGGGTGTAGCCCAGCTGCAGGGGGGACAGAGGGTGCTGCCGTCAGAAGTGCCTCTGTGCCTCATACTGTGCTTTGTGCCTAGAGCACAGGGGCAGCTCCTGCTTTTCTAGGACAAGTAAAGGGCTCTGCAGAATCCAGCACTTGCCCGGGGCTGTAGCTTAGACTACATCAGTGTCCAGCCATGGAGACAGGAGGGCTTGGAGCAATAGTGGGGGAAGAATTGGAAGCAGGGAGGGAGGCTAAGCCTTTGCCATCGACCTGCAAGCTGTTGTCCAGGGAAGAAGGATCCTTGGAGCACAGGACATCTACATACCTTAGTCTTGGCATTGACACCAGCCTGGTGCTGCAGCAAAAACTTCACCAATTTGATGTTCCCGTAGTGGCTGGCCACGTGCAGCGGGGTATAGCCCATCTGAAAGATGAGATCGGGTCTCAGTCTGCCCTCAGTGGTGGTTCCTGCCCTTCTGGCTTAGATGTGCTTAACCCCCATGGATGAAGGATGGGCACATGTGTGGGTGCTGCCTGAAAGCCCAGGGCAGAGGGCACGTTACAGACTAAACCACACTGTCCCTGGGCGTACAGGGGTGAGCTGTGTGAGCAGGCAAGAATCATCTCTTCAGGGATGTAGGGGAAGAGGAGGAAGAGTCTCCAAGAGACAGACAAGGTGCTAAGGATGCCTGCAAGAGAGACTCTTGTACAAGGGAAAAGTCAAGTCATGCTCCTCCTGGAGTAGTTTCCCCACATGTTCTTCACCACAGCCATAGTCAATGCACTACTTTACCCTGGTCGTTGCATCCACTGTGACTCCATGTTTCACCAGAACATCAGCAACCTGCACATGTCCCTCTTGGGCCACGAGATGGAGAGGAGTCAGGCCACTCTGTAAACAGAGGAGGTCTCAGCACAGTGGCAATGCCGTCACTGCAGTTCTACTAACAGAGTCAGGTCTCCAACCTGGCAAACTGACCAGGTGGCACTGCTGCCCAAACGCAGGCAGGCATTGGGGCCTGGGCTACCACCCTATCAGCTGCTGCCTGTCGGGTGTTCATCTCCAGTCCGGCAGGGTGCTCTGGGACAACTTGCCTTGCTGCCTAGGTCGCCGTTGGCTTGTTTGGAGAAAAGCAGGGCCACCATGTCCGTGTGCCCCTCCTGGGAAGCCAGGTGTAGAGGGGTGATACCCTGCACAGACTCAGCATTCGCAGAAGCCCCGTACTGCAGCAAGCTGCTGGCCACCTCCATCTGGTTCTGCTTGGCAGCGATGTGCAGGGGAGTGTACCCGTTCTGCAGGGAGAGAGGCTCATTGGCGCTCGGCCCCTGCTGAGCAGACCAGCAGGGACAGAAGGTGCCACCTTGCACCTCCAGGCTAGGCTTGCCCTTCCCAGTCGCCCCCAGGGCCCAGGGATGCAGGCTCACACCCCAGCCACCTCCCTGACAGCAGCTAGCCCTGATGATGAGGCCAAATCCCGCTCTACTAGCCAAGTCAGCACAGGGGTTTCCAAGACCACCTGCTTCAGGTTGGGCTGGTGTCCTGGAGTTTTCCACACATGAATTTCTGCAGCGTATTCTGCCACCTCATGCTGTGAGAGGCCAAGACAGATACATCCTGGAACACGTCTCGCTGAGGTGTGAACACACAATATGCAGTATCAGTATTCAGGCAGAGCCTGCAGGGCCCTGGGCACTGCCTGTGCTGCCACGCTGCAGCAGCCAAGCAGCTGGCAGCCATCCACTCCCCGGGGTGAAATGCAGGCTGTCGATGACGCAGCCCAACGAGGGACTGGTGTTGGTGCTGGCTGCCCTGATGTCTGTCCAGCACGTCTGCCACAGCCTGCACAGGGGAAAGAGGAGCACCAGATGGGGAGGGCCAGCACCAGCAGCCGCCTGTCTGTTCTGGGGATGCAGCTACTGCAAACGGTGCAGAAACAGTGGCTGTTGCTCTGCTCTTTGAGGAGATGTTCCCCATGCTCAGACAGAGCAAGGCAACTCTCATGAGCTTGTGGGTTTTCTGACTCACTGCTTCATAGCTGCATGCAAACATTGCTGTGTGGTTTTGCAAGCTGCCAGACAGCAGCGCTGCTCCACAAGGCTTGCCATGGAAACATGTCCCCAGACAACTGCCATAGCTGCCAGCAGGGACTATCCCTGACACAGCCTGTCTGCTGGAACAGGACAACCACCCAGCACCCCTGCCTGCCCCACGTGCTGGTAGGCAGGCAGGAGAGCGGTTGGTGGTTATTTGCCCCTTGTACGCTCCCTGAGTGTCAGGTTGAGGGGCAATGCCAGCTCCAGGCTGGCATGCATTGGGCACAGGACATTCTCACATCCCCAGCAAAACCCAGTGCAACCTTACCCAGGCGGAGTTGTGAGGCGAGCTCCCATTGGGAAGCAGCAGCTTAACGATCTCCAGGTTGTTGTGGTGCACGGCCACGTGTAGCGGGGTCAGGCCGTTCTGGGAAGGGGGAGAGAGCAAAGGCAGGTGAGACAGAGCCTCTCTCCATACCACACCACCTCCTCGCTGCCACAGGAGCAGCACTCACCTTCCCTGCTGCATTGGGGTGGGCGTCATGTGCCAGCAGCAGCTCTGCCACATCCACCTTCCCATACTTGGCTGCAACGTGGAGAGGGGTAAATCCTTTCTGAGGAGAAAGGCAGCACATCACAGGGTGTTCAGGGACGAGAGGGAGAGCACTGCCATATGCTGCAGCACTGGAGGAGGCTGCCCCTCCTGTGACAGGGACACAGTGCCACCAGCCCGCCCAGCCAGGTCACACCTTTGCTGGCAGTGGCCACAGTCACCCACCTTGGTCATGCAGGTCTGTGAGGACCCCTTCTCCAGCAGGGCCAGGGCTGTGTCCACATGCCCCTCTCTGGCGGTGATGTGCAGGGGCGTGTGCCCGGCTGCTGTGGCCAGGTTGGGGTTTGCATTGTTCTCTAGCAGGAGCCTGACCATGCCAGTGTGGCCGATGCGTGCAGCACAGTGCAGAGGAGTCTGGTCATCCTGTGAGGGAGGCACAGAAGCGGTTTTGGTAGACCTGGACCAGTCCCTTGTCAAAGGGGCTCTGGTCCCACTCCTCCTGTTACACAACCCCTGGCAGGCCAGGCTCTGGTCAGGTGAGGGCAAAGAAACCAGCAGTGGCTGTTCCCGGAGCTGGACTGACACACAGGTTCTCTGTACCTACCTTGGCCTTGGCGTTGGCTTTGGCTTTGTTCTGCAGCAGGTACTTTGCCACATCTGTGTGCCCAGCTCTGGCTGCCATGTGTAGGGGCGTCTCCACTTTCTGCTCCAAGGACAGGATAAGGTGGTGAGGCCAAAGCACGAGATACGCCTTCCTGCAGTCGTTCCTCTGGTCTGAGCACAGGAGAGCAGTGCCCACAACCTTTTCTGGCCCCTACCAGTTCCTTCTGCCAGCACAAAGCCGGGGGCTACCTGGCATTGCTCCGGAGAGCAGAATTCGGGCAGTTCCCACCTCCTGCTCGACCCTGCTCTGCTGAGCAACCACAGCCCCAGCCAGGGTGGGACTCACCACATTGGACACATTAGGAGAGGCTCCTCGTTGAAGCAGGGTCTTGACAATGGGCAGGTGCCCCATGAAGGCAGCCACGTGAAGAGGGGTCAGGCCAGACTGTGGAAAGAATCACAGAGAGGTTGGGGTTGGAAGGGCCCTCTGGAGCTCATCCAGTCCAACCGCCTGCTAAAGCAGGATCACCTCCAGCAGTTGCACAAGAGCACATCCAGGCAGGTTTGGATCTCTACAGAGGAGACTCCACACCCTCCCTGGGCAGCCCAGCAGAGACAGCAGGACCATCATCCCCTGCAGCGCTGCCTGCTCTGCCCAGGCTGCAGTAGGGAAGCTGGGGCTGCGCTGCATCCACCTCACCCACCTCCGTGACGGCGTCGATGGAGGCACCCGTCTTCAGCAGCAGCTCCATCACTCGGATATGGTTC
The DNA here is from genome assembly GCA_033556795.1 of Tapera naevia. Lineage (NCBI taxonomy): Eukaryota > Metazoa > Chordata > Aves > Cuculiformes > Neomorphidae > Tapera > Tapera naevia. The sequence goes on from JAUMJJ010000306.1 coordinate 48,691, forward strand.
TTCTTGCAGGCGATGTGGAGGGGCGTGAAGCCGTTCTGCAGACACACAGATGGGCAGACATTTGTGAGAACACTCTCTCTCTTCCCAACCGCAGTCCTGCCTGCCCCTCCTCACTCACCAGGGCTCGGGAGTTGGGCTTGGCCCCTTTCTCCACCAGCAGCTTGGCCACCCGGTGATGCCCACAGTGCGCAGCCACGTGCAGAGGTGTGAGGTGGTCCAGGGTGATGTCGTCGATCTCGGCGCTGTACTGCAGGAGCAGGCGCACGCAGTCCAGGTGGTCGCCCTGCGCTGCCATGTGGATTGGCGATAATCCGTTCTGCGACCACAGAGCAGGACCTCAGTTCTGGGCCAGGAGGGGGACCAGGAATCCCACTGGGCCCCTGCCTTGCTCCCCAGCCACAGCTCTGGGGCAGAAGGATGGGATGTTCCCCAGGGTGCTACCAGAGAGGAGCCCCTAAATCCCTCACCGAGACTTAGAGGGCAGCAGGGCCTGAGGAGCAGCTGCGTGAGGCAGGCTGCCCCTGAGCCATCCCCTTCTCAGGATGCAGCCCTCAGGCACAGAGCTCCAGCCAGGGCCAAGAAGGAGGTCAGGAAGCTCCTTGCCCCTTTGCACGCCAAAATCTCAGCCCCATCCCAGCCATGGGTAGCATCCTGCAGCAGTGCACAGCTTGTTACCCTCCTGTGCTTCCCTGGGACCCGACAGAACCCCATGGTACCTTGGTTTTGGCTTGAATGGGAGCCCCGTGGTCCAGAAGGATCTCTGCAATTCGCACATGTCCATTGCGAGCTGCGCAGTGGAGAGGGGTCAGCTCATCCTGGGGAGAGAGAAGGGTTCAAGGGCTCAGTGTGCACAGGGGAGGGCAGGGCTCCCTTCAGGCAGGGAAGTAACAGGGTCTTCGGACTCGTTTGCAAAATAAAGCAATGGGCACACCCACTGTGGCCTTGGGGCCTCCTCTCACCTCTACAGCACCAACAAAAAACCTGGTCCATCCCCTTAATTCCCCAGGGACCTTCCCTCACTCCCAGCAAGATGGTCACAGGGTATGAACTGCAGTGCACCCTGGACGCAAGGAGCTAGGGGAGGAAGATGGCCCGTGTACTTGGTAGTGATTCAGAAGCTGTCTCACCTTGGTCCTGGTCTCTATCTGGGCGCCGCGGTCCAGCAGCAGCCGTACCATGATGATGTTGCCCCGGCGGGAGGCGATGTGCAGGGGAGTGATCCCATTCTGACAGAGGGAGCAGCAGTCTGTTAGAGTAAGAAACTCCTTCTCTTTCCCCTGCGGGGCTGTAAGGTGGCATGGGGTGGACAAAGGACAGAAGGCAGGGGAGAGCCTAAACCTCTGCCCAAGGACAGTGCAGGGTAAAAGCTTGTTTCACAGGGCTGGGAGAGAGGGTGAGCGCCTGCTCCTGCCTGCAAATAAAGGCTTTGGACAGAAGTTGCACAGAGCTCACAGGAAAGCAGCAGCCCACGCATTGGGCTGCACCCATGGGACTGGAAGAAGCAGACACACCAGCTACAAGGGTTAGAAGCTCTGCCCCTCAGTCACAGCACCACCAGCTTTCCCTCAGCCTGGTTACAAGGTCACAAGAGCTTCCAGGGATGCATGACCACATCCAGCAGAGGGGACATACAGCAGAAAAAAAACCTCACACCGGTCATTAATGGCAACTCCTCAGACATGCATCAAGTGCTACTTCTGCATGGTCCCACCTCACCACTATGCCCTGGCAGCTGCTGCTGCACCTACATGGAAAGGAAGCACAGCATCCTCCTCTGGGGCTGGAGCAGTGCCTGTCCCAGCAGCCTTCCCATTCTGCACTCACCTGGGGTGTGAAGTTGACACTGGCTCCACGGTTGAGCAACAATTGGGCCACACTGAGATTCTCGTAGTGGGCTGCAATGTGTAAGGGGGTAAATCCAGTCTAGGGGAAAGAAGGAGGGATCAGCCCAGCCAGACACATGCTCCCTGCTGAAAGGATGGGTAAATACAGCATAGCAAGCTGCTGTTCTCCCTGGGGATGTGGGACAGCTCCCAGAGACAGGATGGGAAAGCCACACACCTTGGAGAGGACATCAGCATTGGGGTCATTCTGCAGCAGCACGGCAGCTGTGCGAGTGTCATCGTTGCGGGCTGCGATGTGCAGGGCAGGCAGGCGGACCTTCCCCTTTGTCCCATAGTTGATCAGGTGAGCAACCACATTCTCATGCCCCTGCTGCAGAGCCACCGCCAGTGGCGTGAAGCCATCCTGCCAAGGAGGAGTAGATGAGAGGGAGGGAGACAAGAAGCCATGGCAGCACCTGGAACATCCATCTGCAGCCCCAACAAGCAGCTCCCTAGTGTCCTCCCCAAGGATCTCACCTCTGTGGCTACATTCTGATTGGCTCCATTTTCCAGCAAGAACTTGACAACTTCCAGGTGGTTTTCCTGTGCTGCCATGTAGAGGGGTGTGAAGCCTTTCTGCAAACACAGAGCCATGCACATCAACACAACTCTTCCTTGAATTTCTCAGGCTCCTTGCAGACCTACGCTTCATCCCCAGGGGCTCATTGAACCAGGGCCAAAGCATACCAAGTGTGAGTGGGCAAAAGGGAAAACTGGCAACGGTGAAGCAATCACAGAGAGCTGGAGACCAAGGCTCCCCACATCTGGAAAGAACCATCGGATGTTTCAAAACAACGGTCAGCCCAGAACACACTGTCAGTACTCTCCCTTGCTTAAGGAATATTTCTCTCATCATGCAAGAGCTGAAGAGCTTGCAGCCTCACCAGGCCCAAGACAGAGAGAATGAAGGAGGCACAGTGTGCAGAACTCCAGGAGTTGCTGGAGACCTCATGGCTGTACCAGGGAGGTATTGGCCTTCAGCCTTCCCAGGATGAGTTCAGAATGCTTATGTGTGCTGCCATGGACTCCCTCAGCAGAGAGACTGTGCTCGTATCCCCACATCCCTCAAGACTCCCTCCCAGCCTCTCGCACACTCATCTTCTTTCAGGAGTATGACAGAGCAGTCTTTGCTCCTGAACAGGACTAGAGACAATCTGTAATGGGCTGCTGCAGTGCCCATGCTGGGCACAGTCCTCACCCCGAGGACACTGTCATTGTGCACACTGAGTGCTTTTCCCACCCCAGCCCCGGTCACTCTACCTGTGATTGTGCATTGACATTGGCCCCGTAGTTCACCAGTTCCTGGACCACATCCTGTTGTCCAGCCAGGGCAGCAATGTGCAGGGCTGTGTTTCCTTTCTGAAAGACACCACAGGGCAGCACTCAGGGGCTGCAGCAGCCCAGGATGCTGGGAGAGATGGGCCTGGCTTGTGCTAACACACTTGCAAGCAGAGCACCTGCCCAGGGTAAGCCTGTGAGGCTGTGCCAGTCCCTGCTCCATGCCAGATCCCTGCTACAAACTGGGCAGGTACCCTTCACATTCGCTGGCCAGAGAAGAGAGTGATTTCATCCTTCCCATGAAGTTACTGGCAGCAGAAGCCATGTGCCTCGTCAAGCTCTGTGCATCTCCAGCACAGAGAGATGAGGAGGGGGGGGAGGATAGGGGAGCTGAGCTGGCAGTCTTCAGGCAAAACTGCAGCGTGCGCCCTGGTAGCCGAGGCATCCCAGCAGAGCAAGGGGATGATAAGCAGGCTGGAAAACGCCGACACGGGCTCTTCTGACTTCTGCCTTTGGGTGGTGTGGCAGAACGCCAGACGCTGCTCCACACCCAGAGCCCTGCCAGAGCACTGGGAGGTGGCAAGCCAGGCCTCCTCCTGCTCTCACAGCCCTTCAGATGGTGCTGGAGACTGCTCTTTTGTCAACCCTGCCTGCTTGTGCCCTTGTCTCTCTTGTCAGCAAGCAAGAACCACACCCCATTGTGGTGATGCAAGGGAAGAAAGATCCTTTATTTGTGAAGCACCAGAGCTCTCCAGACTTCTGACAATGGTACAAAAGCCATCTCAGCGCTGCAGCACGCAGGGTCTGCCCTGGGGCAGGGATAGCTGACGGGAGCCGGCAGCCAGTCCAGGGCGAGATGTGAGTAACGACAGTGACAGCACACGTTGTGGCTTCCCTTACTCCCCTCTTGAGCCCACAGTGGCCCCCCACATCCCTGATAGAGAAGAGGCATAGGCGGAGATGAACTCCCCACCCACCTGGAGGCGCCCAGCACAGGTTCGGCTGTGCAGAAACCAGAGCTCGGTGCTCAGCAGCGCCGCCAGCACAGCCTTTCCAGGGCCGAAAGCAAACTGCGTGATTCACTGCTCAGCTACCGCTGGTGTGTCTGGCAGCAATGCTGGAGCTGTGATTAATGTGACCAGACTCCCTTGTCCTCACCTTGGTCGTTGTCTCCAAAACGATCTCCTTGTGGAGCAGCTCCACCACCATTTTCACATGGCCCTCCTTGGAAGCCAGGTGCAAGGCGTTCAGCCCGTTCTGGAGGGAGCAAAGGTGGGAGAAGGGCATCAGTCACAGGCTGAGGCTCTCTGAGGAACCCCCTACTCTGAGCTCCTGTGCATACACGACTATGGGCAATTGCCCCACCCTGGGAGAAAGGCCAGGCTGATGCGAGCAGAAGTCTTGCCCTCGAGCCCTACCCTGTCAACCAGCATAACAGCCATGGTGAGAAACGTGCTGCCAGGGCAACTGCACACAGCTGGTGCTAAGTTGCTGACTAATGCAGGAGGTCTCTCCATGAGTAAAACATGCGCCCACATAGATGATTTTCTACAGGTGGGTGGCACCACAGCTCAGCATGTGTGCTTGGCACCACGGGCACTGTTTCGGTCCTCCCTGCTGATGACACATCTGTGATGCCAACTCCTGTCTTTGCTCAAGTGACTTTCCTTGGGAGGCCCCTCCCTTTGATCACCTGCCCACAGTCCGACTTTTCAAATCTAAAGCACAGAGCTGAGCATTGTGCGTGACCCAAGGTGCGGCTGCACCAGAGCTGCTGTATAAATGAGCATACAAACGTTAAATGCTAACATTTATACAGACAGAACTACAGTGAGCAGCTCTGCTTGGGACAGTTTTATCAAGCAGCAGCCAAATTTAATTTACAACAGGTCAGGGGCTCCAGTCCATCAACAGCTTCTTGCTGGCCATTGCAGACCGCCCACCAGCAGGCCCATCCCAGAGCCCATGCTCAGCAGAGTGTCAGCTTTTCTCCTCCAGAGCCTGGCTGAGCAAAGGGCGTAAAGAAAGTGTTGGCTGTGCCACTCTGAGCTCTGCCAGTTCCAGGAAGCTCCCAAACAACTGAAATGACTTCTCAGAAATGTCTCTGCCTGTGCTCCAGTTTAGCTCACCTTTTTCCTATACATGGAACCTGACTCTAGGAGCAAAGGGCTGACCGGTGGCCTTTTAAAATCTCCGGGCTGTAAGAAGGTGTAAGGCCAGTCAGCACCCACGAGGCTGCTAAAGCAGCTTCTGTTCCATTATTTCTGACACCTTCTTCCACTTCCCAGATGTGAAAATATCCTCAGGGCTGGGATATTTGCTGGCAAAGAGACTACATACTTGCAGGCAATTTCAAATGTCACTTTTTCCCCATAAGGCAAGCATCCCTCACATCTCCCAGGTGGATGCACTATGTTTACTTATCCCTATGCAATGCTGTCACGTGGCAGAGAGACGCCAGCTCCTTAGGAGCACACAGTCCTACCCAAGTACTCCACCCCCCAACCATCTGTTTCGGCTCCTGTGGAGCACTGGCAGGTCACTTCACAGAATTGTTTCATCCCTACCTGAGTATAGGTAGGATAGCAGAAAATGCCCAGAGAGGCTCCAGTTCCAGCCCTCAACACTCCACTTAAATTTAGAACAGCTTCAAGAGCATGGTCATACTGGAAAAAAGTTTTCCACCCTCTCTCACTCAAAGCAACAGCTATCTAGGACCACAGCTGAAGAGCCACAGGTTCTTCTGCTCAACTCTGATCACAGCACAAAGAGCAAAAGCCTAAAAATCCACAGGATTCCTCATCACACCAAATTCCGAAGTCCCCTAGAGCCCCAAGCACAAAAGGCCTGCTTCCAAGGGAAAATGAAGTGGGAACGCTGCAACACACACAGAATGGAGCTATCAAAGGAAACACTCCCCAGCCAGACCTGGCTATGCTGAGTTCATTGCCGTCTTTGACTAAGACACACCTACACAGTGTCCCTCTGCAGATTGTCACTGGCACCCTCACCTTCGTGAGCTCACAAGCTGGGTTTGTGGCCACCAACACACACACTTTTTCTTGGTTCCACACATGCAATCAACATCTGGAGTGCATGACCACTGATGCTCGGTTGCTCTCCTCAGCACATATGCCTTTTTACACAAGAGATCCATAAAAAACCTTTTGAATGCTGGAAATCCTGTGATGAGTCATTATTCTCTGGCCTTACAGCAGTAAGTACAATGTTTGCAGAAGACCATTTCCCAGTGGCCCATCGATATTTCTGCTCCAGGAACAATACAGTCTGTTTTGCACGTTTGCTTTGGCTTGACAGCTCATCTAACCCAAAACCGCCACAGGATGTGCTTAATTTGAAAGGTGCTTCACTCCACTCACTAAGTGCTGCAAACATTTCCCAGAAATCCCAGCTGCTGACTGTCACTGCAACAAACACAGCCCTACAGAAAAACACAAAAGGCAGGACTTTGCCCTTCGCCTGTAGCAAAGCAGCACCCTGCCTGGGACTGCCCATCAGGACTGCCCAGCCACCCCACCAGAGATATCTCCTGGCACCCATGTGCTCGCACTGTGCTCTTCCCTGATGGTGAAGGTCCTGGCAGCAAGGTGGGTTTATCCTCAGGCCTTCAGCTCTTCATGGATGAGACAGGAGCATGTAAGAGTTCAAAACATGAGAGGTGGATGATGAAGACAATGATGCAGGTGGAAGCAATGAAGGGGATGAAATCAGCTGGATGAAGATCAGATGGCATGTCAAGGTCTCTGGACTTGAGCAAGAATACAGGACCTGTGGGATAGGTCTGACCACATATATCCCTCTTTATTCTATACAGGACATGTGAGGTTGGACCTTTCCCACAGGTCTGATATTCCTCAGAAGGAAACCCTAAAGTGCCATCTAACCTCAGGGAGATGGCAGGAACCAGCAGAAAGACATCACTGAAGGAGGTTTCTCATACTCTTGTAGCCACACTCCCCATCAAGGAGTTAAATCCCCTCACTAGTGCCAGAAATATGGCTGGAAGCAGTACTCAGTAGCCATTCAGTGGGGACAGCTGATGACTGGCCATGTCTCTGGGCAAGCAGGAAGTTCAAAGCCATTGTCTTTAGCTTATGGTTGGATCTCCCTGTTTCAGTTCTTTGCAGACCCCTCTCCAGAACCACATGTTCCTCTGCACTAGAGCAGTACAGGAGCAGGGGGTGCAGAAACCCTTCCTCTGCTTTCAGGCTTGTGACCAGAAATGAGTGAACATCCATGGTGCGCTCTGCTTGTGGAGTTTCCCGTCTCAGAAGGCAAACACAGCTCCCCCCTACTCTTGCCACTCTCCTCCAGACATCCACAGAAATGGCAGGAGGAAATTCTCCGAGACACTTGTGAACAGGCAAAGATGATTTTCCCTGCCAGGCTCTGCTCCAGCCTCTGCAAACAGTGGCCACACACAAACGTGTCACACATGGCAGCATCCCCAGTCCTTAAGGGAGAGAAGAGAGGCACAGACATCAGCGCAGTGCTAAGAGCATGGCACATGGCTGCACCTCTCCAAAACCGCTATGGGGTGAGACAGAGCCTCTAACCCACCAACAGGCCCACATGGAAAACTTCATCTTGAAAGGACTCTGAAACTGAAAATTTTCTACCTCTTCTCCCTACAAGACCCCTCTGATCTAAATCCCCTATGTTCTCACACAGTCCCAGGAGGAAGTCTTTGAGAGTAGCTGGATGTTGACTAAGAACTAATAATCCAGATAATACAATTATGAACAAAATGAGCATCTCCAAGCTTTCCCCAAACCTCATCTACTGTCCCAGAGAAGAGAATGCAAGCTGCAATGTGCCCCAGGGCCCTGCAGAGGCCCAGCATCCCTGCACAGTACCGTCAGTCAGAAAAGGGAAGGAGACGGTGACATTTCCTGAGGGAACCTGTCTACAGTGACTGCATGGGCCACTGCAGTGCACAAATCGGGTCTGTACTACACTAGGTTTGGGGACTTGATACTGAACCAGGTGAATGTATATTTGTGCTACCTGCTGAGACAGCCTCCCCAGCATCACCACCACTCTGGAAAGCAGCCGACAGTGCAGACTCTGTCTGTCCCCCTCCTCATCCTGAGCCCCCTGAGTCTCTCCCTACAGCACCTACCCTGGATTCAGGCTGAGCCACTTGCATTTGGCAGCTACACAGGTACAAAATGTTCTGTTCATTATGTGTAACCAATTCCTCTGTGCCTGCAGTTTTTTTTTCCTGGGGCAGACCTGTCTCTGCTCTGGGCTAGGAAATGCTCCACCTGCACAGCACCTCCCAGGACACCAAGACTGACATTTTGAAAACATCCCCTGCTTGTGTTAAGCTGCAGCTTCTGGAAATCTGAAAGCCTGAGCACTGCAGGCAAGGGGAATACTCCCAAGAGTGATGTCTGTGACATCCCAGCCACCACGCTACACTCTTCACAGCTATCTGCTCTGCTCTCTGATAAGCATCTGAGCCCCTTCCAGCTGTCCCAGTTGCTTGTCACCCTAAAGGAGCTGCAGATCTTCCTCCCTGCTTACCCGTTAATACCCTTTGCTGTGCTCCAGACGGTACTGCCAGGCTCCCCAGATCTTTATAGCTGTTGCTACCGCAAATACAACTGGTCCAGATCTGCTTTTTGCTCAGCTGTTTTCCTCCCCAGCACAGGACCTGTTTCCACCCATCTCAGCTGTGGCAGCTTCCCCAGTAAGGGACCACTCTCATGATGCAGTCTGCTCTGTGTGGCCTCTTGCTGAGCTCATTTCTGGTTAGGATCTCCTGTGCGAGCTGCCCAGCACATGCAGGGACAAGGATTTCCTGGTGCAGGTGAGAGGAGGATGGGGTCTGCCGAAATGCTGAACCCCACATGCCAGGCCTGGCCCCACCATGCTGGTGGCCATGGCTCTGTGCTCTGCCCGGGTGTGTGCAGCTGCGCCTGCCACAGCTCTGCAGACACGTGCCTGGAGACTGCACCATGCCCCTGCAGAGCAGATCATCCCCAGGGAATCACCTCCACACAGCAGAGTGGCTGTTGCTTTCCACCTAACATAGCACCTATTTTATATCTCCCCAGATGCTCCATCAGGAGCCAGGTACAATTGGCACAGGAGGGGTGCAGGGCCAGGACAGGCAGCCTCTCCCACAAAGTTTTTGACCTTCCTCTGCCAGGCAACTTAATCCCAGACAATTTCTGCTGTGTTCCGTGGCAGGGAGAGCTGTGGGACGAGGGCAGGTGATCCCAATCAGCTACGCAGAGCAGAGCATGCATAGCAGGAGGTAGAACCTCCCTGCCTCCATCCTATGGGATTGGTATAAGGAACGGGTGCAGTGACTGTCATGGGGCCTGGGAGAGCCGCTGCGTGGCACATTGTCATATGAACTAGAGATGGAACCAGAAGCTCGGTGGATTTCACATACCTGATTACAGGTGTTAATATCTACCCCATTCCTGAGGTGATCCAAGGCTTTGTCGAGATTCCCGGATCTTGCAGCTCTCAAGAAACTGGTTGCAGCATCAGCCTTGGGGAAAGAAAACAAAAGCATGAGACTTGGAGTCCCCCTGTTCTCCCTCATCCCCAGATCTTCACTTGGTCACAGAGAATGTGACTACAGAGACCAGGCAGAAAAGGCAGAGGCCAGGCAGGTCACAGTGGGAACTGACGGGACAGGCTGAGGTGCCCCAAATCAGATGGGAAAAAGCAGGGCTGTGGTGTGGACTTCAGAGTGGAGAGCATCCAGATGACGGGGCAGGAGAACCAACTGAGGTCTGCAGCTTGTCCCAGCACCATGGGCAGGGTAGGGAAGAAGACTTAAGGGGACTCCCGCAACCATGGCAGCCCCCCCGGCCCAGGAAAAACCTCTGTGTCCTGGCAGTGAGAGATGAAGCCTGGACTCCAGCTGTGGGGCGCCCGTCCCTGCTGTCCTTCAGAAACCGCTGGGCAGCTGTGGCCATGGGTCCAAGAACTGGCACCAGGGACAACGACCCTGGCTGAGCACCCCTGGAATGTTGCAAATCTCTTTGCTGACAGAAGCAAGGCGTTGCCTCCCTGCACAACTAAAACACAGCCACCCCAGCCAAGGCACAGAAATACTTTGAGCAACTCTAGCAGTGTAAGGCAGCAAGTGAAGCCCATGGGATGGCTCACCAGAAGGTGGAGAACAACAGGGTGGAAATGCAGTGATGTGGCTCAGTGAGGCTGGGACTTTGGACTGGTAACTGCTGGGTCCAGGCAAAAGGGTCCCCTGCAGCGAAGAGCCATGAATACATTGATGGCAAGGGCACAGGACACACTTCTCTGCCTTCAGCTCCAATAGAAAACCACAAACCCTCTTGTACCACTCGCATTGGTACTAACCAAGGGACCTCCTGTGCTGTGAGAGCCTACAACCTGCTAACAACCCAGGGTTAGGAAACTCCTGAACAGGAGCTGGAAGTAGCATGGCTATAGAGGACAGCACTAGAGGCAGACCTGGGCAGGATGATACATCACACAAGTTGGGGGCTTCTCTTTGCAACCTTAGCCATCTGAATTTGGACTTTGGTGTAGCTCAGCTGGGCTGGCTTCTGCACTCCTCCATTTGCCTCCTCGAGTCCATCTTTTCTGCCCAATGCTCCTACTTCAGTGGAACATAGCTATGTCCTGGGCCCACTGACGTGCGGAAAGAAGGCCCACAGACCGAGTGTCCTGGCCCCCAGTGTGCCGGGCACAGCCTGCAGAGCTCAGCCCAGGCTGCTGCAGTGCTGGCTGGGTGCCACAGCCCCTTCTGGGTCAGCCCTGGAGTCAGAGGAACAGGTCAGGAGGGCAGCACTACTATGTCCTGGCCTGGCGTCCAGCCTCCGCGTGCAGGGTGAACACGTGCTGATTGCATGACCTCCTCTGCCATCTGGCTCCATGTGCTGCCACCTCAGAGGAGAGCCCTGTCCATCAGGGAACAGCCCCCATATTCACAGCAGAGCTGCTGGCTTTGTGGAGGGCTATGAGCACAGAGGAGGTGCAATGTGTCTGTGCTGCATGTGTACAGGAGGATCCACTGCAAGAGGCAGAAGACAGCACCAGTGCTGCACTTACAAGCACAAGTCTATGCTCTGAGCCCTGCGTGCTGTCTGGGCTCCAGCAACGGAACACTGACAGCTTCAAGCAGCAAGTTGAATGCAAAGAGCTTTTCCAACTCCAGACCCTGCTAGAAATCTCTGCATCTCCAGTCAGGAGCAATGACAACACAGCACCTCAGCAATGCTGCTGGCACGCCAGCCACAGGACCCACCTTCAACTGCAGACCCCTGGGAAAGTCAAAGCACAGCTCAACCAGGCTCTCCCACCCATGGGACACATGGAACAGAGAAGATTAAAACGGTAAAACTCTACAGGCTCCAGCAGTAAAGGGGCTGCCAAAGCCCCAGCACGCCCAGCAGCAGATAATACAGGCAGAAAGCAAGCAGAAAAGCAAAGCAGAGGTCTCTGTGGGCATGAAGAAGAACTGTGTTGGATACTCACAGCCACGTCTGGACCGGACCTGCGCTTTCGTGCTGCCATAGCCCGGCACTTCAGCTGAAACCTGAGCCTGGTGTCCCCTCTCTCCCTCCTTGGTTATCGACTCCCCAGCTTTGAGAGTGCCAGTAAGTTACATTGCATTCTATCTAAAAATACAGGCTCCCTCCTCGCTCCAATGCAGACCCTGCAGGGATCGCCAGCCACTAATGGAATTTGTTCATTTTCTCTCCATTATTGTGTCACACAGGATATTTAATACCAAGCTGCCTCCGGAAAGCAGATGCCTGCTGCCAAGTGCAGGGAGTGGGTCAGAGCTGCAGGTACCACCCTGGGAACAGCAGAGACAGAGCAGCCTCACAGGCATGCCCAGAAGCCTGGCACTGCACAGGAAACAGCTGCCATTGTTCCCTCCTGAACCTCCGGATGCTGGTCCAGGGCCTTGTAGAATGTGCTGAGTCTTGGGTGCTTCAGAGGAGCTGCCCTTCTGCTCCTAGTGCTCAGCATGCACCTTCCAGAGGATGTAAGATGTCAGACACCAGCAGTCAGACAACGCACGCAGCCGGAGAAGAGGGGATAGCTCAGGTCAAATAGTAAAAGCAGAACAAATAGCTCTGCAGTCACATAGCCCTTCTGATGTCAGTGTGCATGTCGGGACTGCCTACCTGTCCTTCAGGGGGCATTCCCACACAACAGCTTGCTTTACTTTTGGGTGTCACAGAGATCAAGACAACACTAAACCAGCCAGGGAACTGAAGTACAAATTATTGGGTCACTGCCATCTCCCGAATCTCAGCAAAAGGGAGCAGTGACAGCAAGAAAGGCAGAGACCCTATGGACACATGTAGATGTGCATATCAAAAAGAAGACATGCACATCCCAGTCAGCACAAAGCCAACATCCCTGAACAGACACACACTCCTTGCACAGTTTCCATCCACTGATAAGGACCAAGCACATGGGCATGCTTTCCATGCGCCCAAGAATGTGCAGCAACTGCTTCCAGATGCAGAGGCTGCCTCTTACTGCATTTCCTTTCTTTGGAGTTTGTAGTGTTTCTTTTCATTTTCCTTTGTCTCTTTCCCTTTCTTTTCATCCAGGGAAAAAACCCTTGTCTGCTGACAATCTAAATGAGTCCCTTTCCCTCTCCTGGCCCTGACTGGTAGCTTCCTCTGTTCCTTTTCATAGATGTTTCCCTGCTCTCACAGCCTTACCCACAAAGCATTACTGCTCCTGGATGAACGTCCTAGGTCCTTCACCCCTGAATGAGAAGCCTGGACCTGAGCAAGCCCATCACACTGTAGCCATGGCAAAGGCAATGAGCGAAGGAGAAGTTTTGCCAGATTAGAGGCTCAGACTGGAATTCAAGGGCTGCCGTAAGAGGTTTAGTAACCCTGCTCTGTCTTCTGGCTGTGGCTGGAATCCTGCTGTAATCTCTTCTGACAGTGCCTGGCTCTTCAGTCCAACCCAGGGAGGAGCCTCCACCAGCTCCTTCTGCACATCACCGATAAAGGAAGGGAGAGTCTCAACATTGCCTCCTTCTGGGAAATGTGGTCACATCTGTTAAGACCCCACTCTGCACCAGCTGCTAAATGGTGCAAGTAGATGAGTCCCAAGTGCAAATGAGTACAGGAACTTGTGCTGATCTCACAGACCTTTCTGGGACACAAAAGCAAGAAGCAAGTTGCCACACTGTTCCAGACTGGCAAAAGGCACATCAGCATCCTGCTACGCTGCCCTCTTTGCCCTGTCTGCTCACTTGTCTCTGCTATCTGCAGGTCTGCAGTGATGAGGCAGCCTGAGCAGGGTCTGCAACTCCTTCTTTGTTTTTACAGCACCCAGGGATGAGGAAGGGCTGAGCTGGCTTCTTGCTGAGGAGTTCCGGAGCAGGTGGGACCCCTTCACTGCGAGGATGCACACACTGGTCTGTAGGATTGCCTGGAAACATGAACTGCTATGGACAGGGCAAAGATGCCAAAAGAAAGGTACTGGGCCCCTAGAGAGCCCACAGGTACCGTGCAGCCAGAGCTGCCCTCAAGCAGTGCTACAGGGAACTCTCAGAGTCTTGATTCTCAGCCACATCATTCATCCCCTGCTTTTTCGCTTCCCTGGTGACTGCTGCATTTTTCAGCCTCGGGTCTCACTGAAGAACAGTGCTGCTCTCACATCAAAGTAAAGAAATTGCAACACAGGCAGTAATAAATTAATTCCCATGCCTTGGGGAGCAAAATGCTTGCTGCCAAATGGCAATCAGACCCAGTGGGCAGGAAGCTTGGGTCTGCTCTGCTGCTGAGCTGCATGGCTGATGCCTGCATGGGCAGAGAGGGAAGCTGGCTGTGTGGGGGTTTTGCCTCAGCCCCTGCATGCCAGAGGCAGGAGTATGCAGACCAGGCCACATCCACTGTTCTTGGGGCAGGCAACATCCTGCCAGCCCTGGCACTCAGTCGTTTTTGTTTCTTCCAGGCCCAGCTATTGGAAAACATTGCCAGTGAGGAACAGCAGTGCAAACTGTGCAAACAGCAGAGAAACAGCAACAGGAGGGCCGCAGTCCCTTCTGAAAGCCATGTGATGATAAGGGAAGGCACAGCTCCAATATCAGCCCTACCTGGGGGAGGCAGCAGCAGCTTTTGGCTCTGCCAAGCAGACGCAGTTCCTCCCGTACACAGCCAGTCTGCCAGGGAACGGAGAGAAACAGAGCCAGACTGACATGATCTTGTGGAGTGGAGGGCAGAGGAGGTCCAGCAAGGAAACTCCTGGCAGGTTGGGCAGCACCCAGTCACCTCAACAGCTGAAGAGACTGGCAGAGATGCAAACCTGAATCTGGACACCAAAGCCATGTATTGCTATGGATGTCCTACACTAGCGGTGTGTAGACCACACCAGTCACTTCCAGTTGCTAATGCCAGGGTGCTGGAACCTAAGGTCAACTCTGCCAGCTGGGGAGGTAGTGCAATAAATCTTGCAAGAACCTTTCTTCACTCAAGGGGTGTTTGTGTCCAGCAGTGGGCGTGAACCTCACCTTTGAGGCGTGATTCCAGCAGAGACAGCAAAGCCTTACATCAGTGTAGTGGTTTACTTTTAAGCAACTGCCCAACCTAGGGATTTCTCTGAAGCAGGAGCTCATGTAGACCTCCCTGCCTTGCAGACATCAAGTTTCTTGTCTGCAGGTGACAGCCTGGATCCTTTCTCATCAGATGAGAGAATATGTCAGTCCTGGAAACACACCAAAACAGCTGCTAAGATTAAAAGCAGTCAGAGATGGCATCTGCAGTCTCTCAAAAGTGATCAGGGAAGATCAGAAAAACTGAATCCAAGATTTGACTCAGAATTTCCAGAAACAGAAATCATACTATCTGCCTTACAGGAACTTTTACTCCTATCTGTATTCACAGAAACCTGACATTTTCAGTCGTCCCTGCGGTGGAAACAAAGCCTACTGGCAGATTTCTGCCTTCTGAGCAGAGGACTGCATTCAGCAGAGCACAGCATCTCCAGAGGCCGTGGCAGCAAAGCCTCAGGCAGGCAGCCAGCAGAGCATGGAGAACAGGCCACGAGGCACAAACCGCAAACCCACATCAAAGAGAAAGCAAAAGTATCAGGAAAAATCATCAGATAAAAGGAGAAATCCTTATGCCCAAATTCTAGTCTCTCATCATCCTCTTCTCTGCCCACACAACTGAAGACAGATAAATCCATATGCCCAAATTATAATCTCTAATCCTCACCTCTGCACACGAGATTTAGGACAGGTCCACAGATCTTAACAGGACTGATCGGAATCAAGACACAGGAGATCATCTATGGAAGGCATCTGCCAAGCGAGTTTGTTCTCATTTCATACACCAGCATAAATAAACCCTGTCCATGCTTCTTTCACTGAGTGGAGATTTCATAACAGCCCTAGGACTCCCCAAGCCCTCTACCACAGAAGCCAACAGCTCACACATCCAGCAGAAACCCCCAGACCAGAATGTAAGGTGGATTCCACCCATCCTGCAGCAGGTGAATCAGAGCATGCAGGAAATTAAAGATCTGCTCATGTTCCTGCAGCAAGGTGTTGTTAGAGTTGGAAGAGAACTCAGCACAGCTGGCAGAGAACTCCCAAAGCAAAAGGAAAAAGGAAAAAAGAGCCCCTGGCAGGTTTGTGGGAAGGGAGGCAACTTCTCAACTAGAGTTTTGAAACTACTGAAGAGGGGGCAAGTCTTAGGCACAATAAGGATTAGACTGGCCCCTTTCCATCAGGATCAATCCTCCCTCATTACCTAATCATAAGTAACTAGCTTTTGGAAAGCCCATTTTTACACACTCTTACCAGGAGAGGCAGTTCTGGACTGTCACTGGTGGTGCAGTTCAGGGCCAAAGTTGGCTTGGTCCCTGATGAGCATATTCAGATACAGACAGCATCTGCATTGCCATTTGGCTTCTTCCCTGCCTCCTCGCAGGTCCCCTCTGCTCGTTGCTGAAGTTGGAACAGGTTCAGGACTATGAGAAGGGTGGATATCAGAAACAGCTTAATCTACATTGAGCAAGGACTTGGGAGCTGCCCCTACACAGCAGACCAATCCTTCTGATAAGGATCCCCTGCTGGTACAGCCTGCAGCTCCATGAAAGCTTCCCTCTGTCAGTTCCCTCCTGCTGCTAATGGATTTTCTGGGTAGTAGCATCAAGATCTTGTTCTGTCATTTGCAAATCATGACTTCCACAATGAAGTACAGCACTGGGTCCAGCAGTAATGAGTGCAGAAGGCAACGGGGTCTGGTCCAGAGACCTGAATAGGGAGCTGGACACCTGGACATTGTTCCTTTCACACCAGAGCAAGGCAAGAATTAACACAGCTACTCCTCCTGCTAGCTGAGGCCATGCATACCTAGGGGAAAGCTGTCACTCTCCTCTGATATTAGCAGGAGCCTCTGCTCTCTGCATATCCTGAAAAAGAAAAGCTATTTTTACCTCACCAAAAAATATATAGACTAACTGAACACAATACACAAGAGCTTTTCACTTAGGCACCACTCCTCTTCCAACAATGTAATAGAGTCTACAGATGCTGAGAGAGATGCAGCTGCACTGTAACTGCTTTTCACCTCCTGCTTTCCTGATGTACTTCCTTCCCTGGACCATGACATGGCTCAGGCCAGTGTGTACAATGAGCACTTGGGAGCTCAGAGGCCTCTAGCATGTTGCCAGAGAAAGGAGGAAAACAGAGATGTGCTCTGAGCCTGCTTGATGCAAGTCAGGGACTAAGGCACACATTGCAGACCAGCCTCCAGCCTGCCCTGGGCTCTGGGCACTGTCCTTGTGCTCAGGAGACGCTCTGGGTCCCAGACCAGGTCTGCCCTGGTGCCTTGTGGAGAAACTTCTTTCTCTTTTCTAGTGATGTTTATAAACTGCTTCCGATTTCTGCAGTCTGTTCTGAGTCACCCCCTACCTCTGCTTCAGTGGAGTTACTCCATGCCTGCCTGCATGAGCAAAAGGGGGCTTTCTGCTGGGACCTGCACACCGTGAGGAATGGCAGCACAGTCCCAGTGCCGTGGCTGCAATAGATTTACTGCCAGCAGTGTTAAGCCAGGCTGGTCTGGCTTGCACTTGGGATGCAGCCTCCGGAAACCATGCGGGGAAGAAAGCATTGACAGGAAAGCACCTGAAGCACAGGCTTGGCAAAGTGTCTCTGCCAGCTTATCCCTGGTGAGGCCATGCGAGCAAAGCCGTAGCAGCGAAGCCACCTGCTCCTCACAGAGCCAGCACTGTGCCTAGAAAGAAACGTCATCCTCTGCACCTGTCCCAGGGCTTCTGTGCGCAAAATGAGAGTAATGCTAGCACAGAAATCAACATTTACCATCAAACAGCGGAAAAAGACACTTGAGGGCATCACCCTTCTGCCGACAAAGCAGTGGTGAGAAGGACACAGTGACTATAGCACCAGGGGGACCCAGCCATCCTGGGCACATTGCCAGGCTCTGCCACTGGCTCTCAGCATGACCTTAGGAAACTTCCCAGTGACCTGAGAAGGGCAGCAAACCCTTCCTACCGTTCTATGGTCCATATAGCCGCAATCATTTTGGGACAAGGGTCATTTTCTCTGAAGCAGATTTAAGTCCATATTGCTGGCCAGGATATAACTGAACTCCCACGTGCAAACAAACACCCTGAGAACCAATGTGATTCCTCTCCCCTTGGTGCTGCCCAGCAAGCCCCTCACCATGCCCGAGTACTCACCCTTAAATAATGCAGGCATGGCATCGCTGCAGGAGAAAGCCAGCTCACCCTGGACAGCCAGGGTCTGCAGCTCTCACAGCCCACTCACACAGAATGCTGCAGTCAGACCGGGTGCGAGCAGCCAGTCTGGAAGAGGTTTATCAGCTGCAGGACTGCACCCTATCACCACTCACACTCGCCTGCCTGCATGCACAACAGGAGGTGCTCCTGCCTGGAGACTGGAGATTACAGGTTGTCCCACATCAGGGGCTTGGGGAGAGCTGCCAGGCTGGACACAAAGTGTTTGGTGAGTGTCAGGCCTCAGGCACACTTCATAAACATATTTGCGAGCTGTAAACAGGGAGGAGCCTACATGCGTGAACCTTGCTCTTCACACAGTACAAGGAAGATGAAACTTCAGAAATACAAAGGGAAATGAGGCAGCTTTGTGGCCAGAACTGCATTGCCTCTTGGTTTGCGCTGCACAGGGCAGGCTGGGCCAGAGGCAGTTAGCAGAAGACCCCAGATTGTTCACCAGTCTCTGCAGATCTTCGCTGGGCACAGTCCCAAATGAAGGACACCGAGATGGAACTGAAGCAGCAAATGAGGTCCAGTGACAGCAGCTGCAGGCCCTTTGTAGGGCCTGGATTCTACTGCAATACAATGAACGCGCCCCTTCCCCCCTTCTACCTGCACTGCAGACTCCTGCTCCAGCATCCCTTCAGGAGATCCTTGCTTGCAGCAAGAAGGCAAGGGGTCCACAGTGGCTGATGCTTGCCCTCTCTGAAAGACAGGCAAGGGAGTCACACCAGTTGTCCAAAGGAACAGACCTGCTGGAGACCGCTCCCATCCCACCCTCTCCTTGTGCTCAGTGTGACACACGCAGAGCGATCGATGCACACTCCTTGCTAATAGGAGGCATCCTTCTGCCAGCATTTTGCTGACCCCATCTTGGTTCTAGATGTTAAACTGGGGCCATCTCAGCAAAGCACTGGGAACTGCAGGGGAGACACACAGCTTGAGTTCTGTTTCCAGCTACCATTCACCTGGCCTTTGCACCGGTTACAGGTTCAAGAAGGCCAGGATGCTTCCTCCAGGCATTTCGGCAAAACCAGTGAAGGCATGGCCATGAGTTGATCACACTTAGAAAGGCCTGGGCAGTGTACAGATAAAAATGGCTTCTGACACTTGCAGCTTCACAGAGAAAAAAAAAAACAAACGCTCTGCCACCTGTATCTCCCTAGGGAATTCCTACAAAACAGCATAACCCACCACTGAGAAAGCTTATATCAGCTGAGAGGCTTAGACAGTAGATTAAGAGAACCTGTTTAGGCGGAAAATGCTTTGCATTACATAGAAATTGAGACTTTTACACTGAGCAAAGACCACATTGAAGCATTACAGCAATGCAAAGTCCTTACCTCAGTCTGAGAAAGACACCTTCCCCTTGTCCAATGCAATTCAGCACTTCCC
Source organism: Tapera naevia (assembly GCA_033556795.1). NCBI lineage: Eukaryota > Metazoa > Chordata > Aves > Cuculiformes > Neomorphidae > Tapera > Tapera naevia. The sequence goes on from JAUMJJ010000306.1 coordinate 68,019, forward strand.
TGCAAGTCTGAGATCCCTCTAATAGTTGAGCTATAATCAACTCCACCTCCGGTTCAGGGAGAGCTCAAATACTAATTGTCAAAACAATGGGCACTGCAACTGTAGGTCTGCTCCAAAAACTGTTACTCTGAATCTACAGAGCAACATCACCAGCATCTCAGATCTGCTGCCTTCCTTGTCCTGCATAACTGCATGTTGTGAATGCAGATCTGAGTCCTCTGCACCCTGAAGACAAGACCTTACCAGCCAGAGCTTATTCAAAGATTCTGCTTCAGCATAATGCAAACTTCCTCTGGGTCCTGCAGCCACCAGAATGGCATCGACACTTGACCAAGCCCTAGGAACAAGCCCCATGCCCTCCAATCCATTTGGTCCTGGCCAAGCCATGAAGCTGACATCTGGAGTTGTGCCTGCAAACAGCCCTCCAGCCACTTCTCCATATCTCAGATCAGGTGCCTGGAAGCAGGAAGAGCTCAGGTCAGAGAGGTTTCCCCGGCTATAGGTGACATTCATGCGGGCTGGCAGGCTCTAGGTTGTAGCAGAACCTGGATTGGCAGATGAGCGTATCACAGGGTGCGGGATATCTGTCTTAAGGCAACTGTATGGAGCACACAGGGTTAACTCTCGTACCAGTCTATAGCTCTTTATTTCTATAGCTCTAGGAGTGAAGGTGATTGCAGGAGCATGAGGGAACTGGGTCCTGTGAGGTGCAGGTACATGCCTGCTTCCTCCCTTCCCTGCAGACTGGGGATAACAGAGTACTTTCCTTTGAAGAGTGTAATATACTCATAACCATTTCTTTCCTCAGCTGGTTGTGGAACTGGTGCAGGCTCCACCTCTAAGAGAACTGGTCTCTTCGCTGCATTAGTTGCTGTCCCTTGCTAAACATATTTTTCTGAACACTTCCCATTGATCCCTCTACAAGATCTCATTCACTCATTACCATATCACCTGAGGCATCTCTGAAGTCTCCGTGTCTAACTGCAGACAAGCGAGTTGCATGTATCAGTGCTAGTTCTCATACCCTAGAGAAATGTGCTTTACTAGCACTTTGTCACCTTTGTTCTGCCTGTTATACCTCGCAGTAACATCTTTGACACAACTGGGATTGGCTGGGTTGCTCATTCCCTAAGATTTTATACCATGTCCAGTTCTTAGTGACCTCTGAGCATATGATGGTGCCCTGAAATGCCTCTGAGACTGTACAGGTCAGTGCCATGCTGCACCCACAAAAACTAACAGAGAGTTAAATTTGAGCTCTGCAAAGAGAAATTATTTACAATGAACACAACAGGAACACTCCCTAAGAAAAAGCAGACTCATACTGAGAAAAAGTGGCCAAGAGTTACAGCAGAAAATGGCTACCAACACCTGCTTAGGATGCTGTGCACCTCCCCCAGGCTTCAGGGTTTTTTTGCGAGCCTAAAGTGCTGTTCCCTGGCTGCTGCAGGATCTATCATACCCACGGGAAAAATAATTTCTCCCTCTGCTGCCCTGAGATGGCTTCTGTGATGAGGCTCAGCAGCCCTGGTGGCTCAGGGCCACTTGCATTCCAGGTTCACACCTGAAACAAATATGTGTAATTCCAGCAGCAACTGCAGAGGGTGGGGTGGAGGAAGTTCTCCCTCAGAGATTTAGAAGGAAGAGGAGGTCTCTAAAGGAAACTACTCCTTCAGCTGCAAAGAGTTTTGTTTTTTCAAGTTACAAAAATTTGCCTGTGACCTTTGGAGAAACTCTTGAACCGCACTATGATGTAGCTGTGAAGGAACGCAAGGCTCCTTCCTCTGTGTTGTTGTCTTCCATGTAACCAGAGAACTGATCTCCCGGCACTAGGCACTGCACTGGCTGCTGATAGTCTGTCCTCAGCTGTTCTTTTCCTTTCACCTAAGGGAACGGGAGCGTTGTGTACAGCAGAGAACTGTAAACACGTTACCTTCGAGAAGAGTAAATAACTTTGTTTAATAGCGGGCTTCTATTTTTGCTTTTGCTCAGGAAATGAAGTGCAGCCCTTGCTGCATTCAGTAGTTTGAGAAATGCTGCCAGGACAGGTCAGGGCTGAAGTCACTGAGGGAGTCACTGTACCCTCCTGGCACAAGGGAAAAGGTGCGCTAGGGGTTCACCTCACTGCACATTTTCCCTTCGTGCTTCCAGAGGAAAACTCTCCCTGTGCTCCTCTTGCCTGCTGAAGCTCCCAGGAGCAGCCAGGCTCCCTGGCTCCGGTCAACAAGCTGTTATCTTAGGAAACGTGAATGCAATTTTAAAGCTGAGTCAGCAACAGAAGCTGAATAATTTAAACCCTTAGCAATTCTGCTGCCCAGCCATGGATGACGGAAGGTGCTCAGATTTACGCAAAGAGAGAGCTGGGATGAAAAACAGTGCCACTGTCGAGCTGCTTCCTCCTGTTAAGAGAGAACAGCAGTGAGGTAGGCATAAATAAGCAGATAACGATGTTCTGCAGTGCTGAACTAGACACGTTGCTGCTCCAAGCCGGCAGTCCTCTACCTTTCATTCCTGTGGCATTTGTGGTTTCTGGCACAGGGATCTATAGTTTCACAGGAAGTCCATAGGAGCCGCCGGTGCCTCACCTCTCAGATGGCAAATTCCTCAGCTTCCAAAGTGCTGGAATCATCAGCCATGAGCAACCGAGGGAGCATGTGAAAGGTCCACACCGACATCTGCACATCTTCATCTCCTCTGTCAGAGGAGGAGCTACGCAGTTTTATGTGGTGGGAGGCAGACAAAGATTTGTTGTGCACAGATTTTCCAGCCCTTGATCTCCCCCTAGTTACTTCTCCACCTTCTTTATTGGGGTGAGGGGGGACAGGGCTATTTACAAGTACTTCTTCCCAAATCAGTCTTAAAACCAACACCTGAAGCACAGGACAAATGAAAACTTGCAAGAAATCCCATGGACTGTGTTTGCAAAACTCAGCAGCTAATAGACATAAGAAATCTCTCCCTATCGTACCCTTGATTAAGAAACTGTTTCATTGACACCCATCAGTCCAGAACTATTTGAGCTATGAAATACCCAAAGGAAATCCAGAAACACAAATTGAATAGATGTTCTTTGGGTTGTGTTTCTTGAACTGTTGCCTCCAAAGGAGATGAAGCAGCCTGCTTTCTTACTCCAAGAGACACCTACCTTGTGCTATCATAACCACAGTTTAGTTCCTGGAGAGGAAGCAGTCTGAGCCCCAAATCAGCAGCACTTTGCCCCTCACTGCATGCAGACAGCTTCATAGCACGTGCGTCCCTAGTATCTTATTACATGAGTCATAAAGTGTTCTTTTTGCTCATCATTTGGATGAGCCAGGCAATGCAACTGAAAATTTCATCACACCAATTTATCTTATTTATATTCATTCAGGCACAAAAAATCAGGAATTCAGTTTTACAGAGTGTAGACATGAAAGAGCTGGGGAGTTCCCAAAGGAAAGGAATATTCACAGCCCATTATTTATGTTATGTCTTAGTTCTGTGCTATCCTGGCTGCAAAGAGCGTTTCTGCACAGATAGAAAGTGTTCAGCAGCCTCTGCATTCAGCTCTCCTATCCAGCGTGCCAGAACACATCTCACCCACAGGACTGGTTTTTCCTCTGTTAGGGACAGGGCAGTACTGAGAACAGAAAGCATCACCTTACTCCACCTGAATGTGAAAAATCCCAGTTCTGGGAGCTCAGAGGTTGGCATTACGCCCACAGTGTGGGCCAAGGGCAAATCACTCCTTAATTACCGCTTACAGTGCAGATTTCTGCTTTCACTCAGGCAGGCATCAATCTGAAAGATGTAACAAGACCCTTATCAGGCTGCCGTTATCGATCCTGTTTGATCAACTGGTCCTGCTGTAACTGCATGATTACTGTTCCATTGAGATGCCTGAATGCTACGCCCATTTGGGGATCTCAGGATGGAAAGATACCCAGCACTTGGCTGCAGCGCATGCCTGGAGGCAGCACAGACTGACCTCCTGTGAGAGCAGATGAACACACAGTCCCTGCCTGGCAGGCTATGCACTGCTCCTCTTGAAAAGAAATCTGCTCTGCTGCTGAGCATCATGCAGGAGAGCAAGAACTCAGATCTCACCCCACACTTCCAGTGAACCCTTATTCTCAGCAGTCCCCTGCTGAGATGCCATGGTCTGCACCAAGACCTTCTTGCTCAGTCATGTTAGTTCAGGCAGTGTGACAAGAACTTAGAAACAATTTCTGTAAAACACTTCAGATTTGTCAAAGTGTTTTCTTCTGGGCTTAGATCAGCGAAAAAAAGCCTTCAACTTCCAGGCACTCTGTGAGCTAAGAAGTCCTGTGACCTGCTTGTCTAGTGGACCTGCCAGGTTTCCAGAGTTCTGCACCAAGCTCACAGAGGAGAGGAGGAAGATGCTATTTTAATATTCACAACAAAAACAGCTGTGCTCCTGTGATTTAACACAGACGTTCTCTGGAGTTTGATGAAGGGCAGGAATGTTTGCACCAAGAATTAACCTAATTCAGTCAATGTTCCCACCACAGTCAGCTGCAACTCCTTTAGCTTTTGCCTCTGCACAGACCTCACATGTAGCTGGGCACAATTTACAAAACAAGGAGGACCTGCAAGAAGCTGCAGTCCAGCATTTGTAGGCAAAATCTGTGACAGCAGCAGTGCTATCCTACACATTACCATGAATCTGTGGTCACAGAGTCAAAGGAAAACAAGTCTCCATTCTCTGCATATCTGTAATTGATCTGGGTCTTTAGACACCCCCCTCCTAGGAGCTGGATAAGCAACAACAACTGGATTACACCATCAACAACAAAGTTCATAATAAGCATTGCAAAGAATATGTGTGAAAACTATAAAGTGCCAGCAAAACCCATTTGTCACTAATATTTGCTCCTGGGGATTGTTTGAAGAGAGTCATTGAGATTATGATGAAATATTTATATTGCAGCAGCTCACAGAGCAGGACTTCCCCTCCCTGCAAAAACACCACCGAAAAACAAACAACATGCTCTCTTCCCCCCCAAAAAATAACCAGAAGAAAAAAAACAACCCAGCCCAAACAAAGCACTAACTGTTTTCACAGGTTCCACCAAAACCAAACTCTGCACTCACAAGGTTGCTCCTCTCTCTTTTCTAGAGCTGAGTCTAAAGGGTCTGATAAAGTTAATACACTGATACGGGCACAGAGCTGCCCTGCATAAGCAATCCCTGGCCCCAGTAACCACCTTGCGAGGTGTGTAGAGCTGCTCTGGTTCACAAGGTCTCCCTTAACTAAAACCACTTGAGAAGAGACTTCTAAGAGAGACCACCGTTGTCAGGGCTAGGGCCAGGGAAAAGAGTTTCCAGGAGTGGAAACTGGGCCCTGAGCAGCAATTGGAGCTGAATATTGTTTCTGATTATGGAAGAGTCAGTGTGCCAAGGTCTGGCTCTCCACAGCCACAGATACAGAAAATAAAGGCTGCAAATTTCATCTTGGCTCCTACAAGACAGAAGTCTGGACTGAGTCTGCTTTTCCCTTCTTTCTAGAGCCGTTTTACTTTACTATTTAGCAGAAGCATGTGCCATGTGTGTGGGTTTTTTTTGTACCCAGAGGCACTTAACACTGGAACAGAATGAAGTCCAACTTCATGAGACTTTGGAGAGGGATGAAGGTGGAAAAACATTTAGGTTTTCCTGTTTCCAAGACTATAATTGAAACACTTCATCTGTAACTATCTGAGCTCAAGACTAAGTTTTAAACCACCACAGGAAGCTGCAAATGAAGTAAGCAGTCATGGAAATGTTCACACTCAGCCCCAAACGCCTATTGCTAGCGCACCTTGCAGGCAGCAGGAGTAGGTGTGAGCTGCACCTCAGCGGGCAGGGCACGCACACGCCTTCGACACCCGCAGTGCTTGGCTCAGGGGAAGGCGCTTTCTGCGAGGGTGGAGCAGCTGACTCAAAGCAGCTGCTTCTCTCCAGCAAAAAATCCACTCGGAGTGGTAATCACCTCCTGAGAGACTGCATGACGCAACAGAAAGGCACACTGACCAGCACAACAAATGCTGCAATGTTAACAGTCCCAACGATGCAATTGTTTGCACAGAGCAGCTCTGCAACACATTTCCAGCCTCTCAATCCGGCTGTCCTGGCTCTTCGTGAAGGCTTAATCCAAGCCTTCTGATCTGAAAAGTTAACACCCTGAGGTCTGGAGTGCAACTGCACATTCCCACTCCTCCCCAGAGCCTAATTCTGTACAGACAGATCTAAGAGCTTGAAAGAGTGTGCATCACCTTGCTGAGCAAGCACGGGAGCCAAATGCTGCCTTGGACGCACATCCATCCATGTTCTGATGACTACATGAAACTTTTTGTCATGATTAGCTCTTCCAGATACCGTTGTTTCATTTATTTCTTGATCACCTTTGGCTTGCCTGGATGATCTGATTCGAATGTTGCACCACAGCATCCTGCTCACAGTGCAGCAGCCTTGCAGCTTTCTGCGTATACTGCCATGCTCTGGAGAATAGTTTGGCAGATCTACAGAAAATCCACTTGAAATCTCGGAAGCCATGAGTTCCATTTAAGGGTAATTAATGAATGATTCAGAAGAGATGTGCACATCTCTGTTGTATGCCTACTGCCCTGCTCTCCCTGATCAACATTTAGGATGATTTCAGCTCATAGTAGCTTTTCCTAAGGTCTAATTCAATTACATAAGATGCCTCTGGATGAGAGAAGCAGCATCCCAGAGTCCCAGAAATGCTCCTCATACACTGCTTTGGAAATACAGCAGTTCTGCAGAATAGGAGTGAGGATACAGCTCCACTGACGTAGCAGAGCTAATGGGAGTCTCATTATTGTTTTGAAATTGAAGGAGATCAACTGTTTCATTCCTCTCAGTGGACCTTTCTTACTGATTGTTTACACTATCAGCATTTTTCCCCGGCCTCAGCAGTAAAAATCTGGGAACAAAGCCTCTGTGGAACTTGCCCCTCAAAGCTCTGTCAGCTACAGGAGATGGGGGGGGGGGGGGGGGGGGGGGGGAGCGCAGTGTGTTACTGCTGGAAGTGATTTTCCTTACCACCTGCAAAAAAAAACCAGTGCAACTACTTCTCTTCACAGCCTTAGATGAATCCTTCTCTGGAGAATGGGATCTGAACAGACTTGCTCTCTCTTAAAGGTGCCCACCACACACCTGCAGCTTGAAATCTGCCAGCAGGACAAAGCTTCAAGCAGTCACCGTTGGTACAGATAAAACTGTCCTGTTGCTGGACGTGCCAGCTGAGCACTCTGCAGCACAGGACCACGAAGTAGCCCTGATATATTTGCAACAGTTCATTTACCTACTCCACCCTGCCTTAGGATAAGAGAAGACACTGTGCCGGGCAGGCTGAAGCTCTGTGCTGCAGCACTTAGGTACCCCCACCAGTTCTAACTCTCCCCAAACCACAGAGGGCTTTTCCAAAAATCTCTCCCACAAACCTATCCCATTGAGCCTCACTTAGGTAGCTCTTGTTTAGAAGTCACAGAGGTCCCACACAAACAGTTTCTCTTACTATTGTTTCCCTGTCCCCACAATGCCTCCCCCAACATGGACTGTAAAAACACAGCTCCACGGTGTGGGGCACTTGGGACACTGCACTAAGGCCAAGGAAAACGGGAGACTCTTCCTATATCTTGCTTAGCAAATGATGTACTGGTTTCTTCTTCAAATGTCTCCCAAATACTGGAAAGCAAGCTCTGGGCCCTGAGAACAATAGCCTTTTCCCCTCCCTAACATCTGGCAAATTCTTTTGAACTCACCAGCCGGATAGTGGGGCTATTTGCAGGCTCAGCCCAGATGGCAACAACAAAAGAGAAAAAAATCCATATTTTCCTTCAGAGGAACCTCTGACATCCAAAAGAGATCAGGGATCAAGTTCAGAGAAAGGCACAGTGATTATGGGAAAAGATGGAGGAATCCCAATGACATGTGTACTTACGCAACATGCACAAACCCTTCTTAACCGAGGAGGCAAAGAGGCCTCTGCAGAGCTCACCTCTCCATGGTGATTCCCAAGGCAGGTTGTTTGGTGTTTATGCTTGCCCTGCAGCCTAATGTGCCTGTAAATGTACACGTACAGAGATGGGAGTGAGCTTTCCAATTTCTAGGCACACTGCCTTTGTCTGCATCCCCCCCTGGCTGCCCCAGGCAGGATTCAGAACTTTTGCAGTTCAGTGCAGAGAGATCAGACGGGCCAGGACATGCCCTGAAGTCCCCTTGCAGTGAGGGATTCAGGACAGCAGGCTTGGCTCTCAGAGTCACGCTTGCTGGAAATTTCCTCCAGCTAGGACATTCAGTGAGCATCTACAGAGGCCAAGCCCGCTTCCCGGAGTACCAGTCCTGCCATACTGAGGCCCTTCCAACTGCTCCAGCGAGCACACTAGGCTTGGCTATCCAGGAGGATGAGAGGTAACTGCAAGGACACAGCAGCAACACAGAAGGTAGCCTGAAGACATCTGTTCCTTCGCTGCCCCTCCCAGTTGTGAGCTGTTGCCCGTACGGCACTGGGGTGCAGCCTGCCCCCAGAGATTGCAGGAACCAGTCCCCATGCTTTGCCCATCCTTCTGGAATGCGATGAAACCCACTGGCCTGGTGTCAGCCTGTAACCCCTGCTGAGAGCCACCCCAGCACAACCTTAACATCCACTTTAGCCTGCAGTAGCCAACAGCACTGAGGCCACAAGATCGGTGGTGGCCTGTGCTGTGGCAGCACAAGGAGCATTCAATGTGCTCAAAATTACCTGCTTCCCTTCACTAAACCACCCTGCTATTCCTGAGTGCCTACACTACTTCCCCAAAGGACAGGTGCCATGGGCACATCAGCATAAGTCCCACATGTGCCTGTCCCTCAGCAGACATCAGCTGAAGATGTCAGGATCACCCAGAAGAGAAATGCTCACAAAACAGCACTCAGTTCCCTGGTGCAATTAATTTCACAGGATGCCATAAGGAGGATGGGGCATTCTGCCAGGGAAAGACAGCTTGACAGACTGACAGCGAAGGCCAGCAGCAAACCCCTTGACCATGCTGCTGTAGTGTGCTACCCAACCAGACCAATGCCATATTTTCACGTTGTTTAAAGCTCAGCTTTATCTTCACTCCTGGAAACCCACTGCATCCAGCGTGCACGGAGCTGCAGGGGACAGAAGAGGCACCCAAGGCAGATGTCCCAAAGGCTGGCTCACCATTAAAAACGTTAGGCACCTACAGATTCAACATTTGAATCAGGGTTTGCTAACTCGTCTCTCTTGAGAGCCAGTGGAGAGAAACAAGCATTTCTAAGGGTATAATTCAGCTGACCTACTTCCATGTGCAGTGCAGCATGGGAAGGACTCCCTCCTTCTCTCCCAGATTAGAGGGAGCTGAGGTGAGCCGTTCAGATACAGAGGTCTGCATCACAGCACCCCTGAAGTGGGGCAGACCGTCCCGTCACACAGCAGGAGAGCCGCGCGCCACTTGGCAATACCAGGCGTGCTCGCGACCACGATGACACTGGAACACCAGGGTGGAGAGCAGCCCTGCTGTGCCCAACACATTCAGCAGCACAATCCCATCCCAGAAACATCCAAATCCTCTCAGCTGCTGCTGCCATGGCAACACCAGAGAGAGGATCTGCCAGCCTTTGATGTGCTGATCTGTTTAAAGCATGCAAAATGCCATTCAGAAGCTGGGGAGATGCATGAAGGAGCACCTGACTGCCCTGAAGATGGAAGACTCTCCAAGGAGAAAGGATTAATGCACACTGGCAGGCACCACTGCTGTCTCCTACCACAGCAAGTCGTTACCAGCACGCTGCTGTTTCTGTGCTCCAGCTCTTCCACTTAGTGGAGTTTAATATTTAATATCAGACAAGCTGCTGTTTCACAGGGTAATTTGGGTTATTAATAAAAAAAATCTGTCCATGTCCCCCTGCTCTAGTGGTTCAAACGTAAGATGCTGTTACTCCCAGTGATCATTGCTGGCAGCAGGCGCGGGGAGCTGAGCACCACGAGAATGCTAAGCACAAAGCAGCTAACAGGCAAGCAGGAGGGGCCATTACAGGCCACAGAAGAGCCAGCAGAGCCTAGTAACTTTCAGCAAAAAAACCCACCACTGTCCCTGTCTCCCATTGCATCACAGTCAGTGGAAGAAGAAGTAATGCCAAACGACAACCAGGCTGTGCAAATTTCAGGAAGAGCCGGCTGCCTGATCCCCTCTCCAGCACTCATAGGGATCCCACAGTATCACAGTATCATAAGGTTGGAAAGGACCTCCGAGATCATCGAGTCCAACCTATAACCCAACACTAACACCAACACTAACACCATCATCTAAACCATGGCACTCAGTGCCTCATCCAGTCTCCCCTTAAACACCTCCAGGGTCGGTGACTCCACCACCTCCCTGGGCAGTGCATTCCAATGACCAATCACCCTTTCAGTGAAGAACTTATTCCTAACATCAAGTCTAAACTTTCCCTGATGAAGCTTGAGTCCATGCCCTCTAGTTCTGTCCCTGGTCACCTGAGAGAAGAGACCAACCCCTGCCCGACTACAACCTCCTTTTAGGTAGTTGTAGAGAGCAATGAAATCTCCCTGAGCCTCCTCTTCTCCAGACTAAACAGCCCCAGCTCCATCAGTCGCTCTTCGTAGGGCTTGTGCTCCAGCCCCTTCACCATCTTCGTTGCCCTCCTCTGGACACACTTCAGGATCCTGACATCTTTCCCAAACTGGGGGGCCCAGAACTGTACACAGTATTCAAGATGAGGCCTGACCAGTGCTGAGTACAGGGGGACGATAACTTCTCTGGTCCTGCTCGCCACAGTATTCCTGATGCAGGCCAGATGTCCCCTGCATTGCAAGGACATCTTCAGGCTCAGAGGTTCTGCACTGTCAAAGGTGAACACTCTTGTAGCACTTAGCACTAGGATTCCCTAAGGCTCTGCAAAACACCAATGCTGTCAGAGCCAGGAAATGCCGGGCACCAACCCCTGAGTACCATGAGCCCTTCCTGAGCTGCCAGGTTGACGTGGTTCAGTACCATCCAAGAAGTTATTATGTGTAAGGGCACGGAGGAAGATTTGAAATGTTTGAGGGGTTTTATACTAAACGTCTGACAGAATTTTCTTTGCAATATAAACCACAGAAACCTGAAGTAGTCTCTGTAGAGAGAACATCTATGTCCTGCCATCTCCACCACTTCAATTTCAAGATTCAGCCTACTCCACAGTCATAAAGTTTCCCCCTATATTCATTAGTCCTCTCGCTAAACCAGTGTTCAGAGTAAGAGGAGACAGCTTTCCGCAGACCAGAGAAATGCTACTGAGAACTCAGGGAACAGGAGAAACAAGGCACTTGAAGGAAGCAGAATGCAATTATCTCAAAAAGAGTTTGGCTGCACAGAGGAGTCAATGTACACGCATGCACGTACTCACACACTTTCTTGGGAAAAGCATCACAGGCTCTTCAACAGCATAGAGAATGCTGGAATGAAGCAGTAAAGAAAATCCTACTAACTATTTCCTCTTTTGGCTTCCTCAAGTTCTTTACAAAAGGCAAGAGGGCCTATTTTCACCTGCCAGCAGGCAGAGGTGAGAAATATGTTTTGGCCAGGCTCTCCACTGTGGCAGAGACATGAGGGCACAGTGGGTTTATTACAGCTGCTTTGCTGCATTGCCTGCTGACCATGTTTGGGAATGTGGGCCTACTGGAAGCCTCCATCATTGTAGTGTGTTCTCCTGCCTCTTTGCAAGAGGCAGAGCATCCTCCAAACAATATGCTTTTATGCATGGTCATTCATGTTGGTCTTTGAAAATGTAGCCAAAATTAGGTCCTAGTTTTCATGGTTGGGCACCCAAATTGATTCCTTGAACCTTTGTTGTTTCCCAATCTCGTCAGTGGTATGTCATATACTTCTTTTAATTTAAACATAAAAATTATATATTTGTATTTTTCAGGCACTTTTCATCATTAAACAAACGTAACATTATCCCAGTCACCTGCTAGCAAACCTCAGCAGTAAACAGCAGACATCTTGAGTCCCTAACTGCAGTGGCTGCAGCTGCAGAAGGAGGATGAAAAGTGCATTACTTGGATTTTTTTTTTCTAGAAATCTCAAAAGAACAATAAAGGAAATTGAAGCTTCCTCCTCTGATAAGCCCTTTTTTTTTGTCTCCCAGTACATTACAACAGATTCTTTCTGTCAAGAACAGACTACAGGTTCATGTGTTATTACTGGACACCTTCCATTCTGCTCCTCTGTGTGCAAAGATGCATTTATTTCCAGCAAAATGGACAAAACACTACACTTCAGGCAGAGATAAAACTCCAAATGTGCAACACCCCTTCCCAGTGCATGGATCTTATCTCCAAGCTTCATGAGGAACCCGCTTCACTATTGCAGTTTGAAAGAGCCTCTGGCTCAGCTTGCTCCAAGTGTCCTCACAGTACACTCAGTTCTAAACCATGAGTTTAAAGCAAAGAGAGTACGTAAAAGGCAACAGCTCTTCTGCCTAAATACCTGTTCTTTGCCCACAGTGCAGAATAAACCTCCCTCGGGCACTTCTCTGCTGCTGATGGTGGTTCCCCATAGGCAGATGATGCTCATCACTGCCGAAATGTTGTCAGGAGAAGCAAATGCTGCTGCCTCACATATTGGATGCAGAGAGAGTGATCTTGTCTATGCCTTATTGACCTGCTGCTGGCCTTGTAGAACTCCTCTGGCAGGTCCCAGAGGCGTATCTCACCGCTGGCAGGGATGAGTTCACGAATTTTGAGGAGTTTTGCTGATACAGTACTGATGGGCAGCAGATATTTTATACTTTCGTCCTGTGATACCACCGCTCCTCTTACTGCAATCTCAGCTCCCGGGCCATTTGACAGCAGGCTTGACAGGAAGCATTTTTCACAGCCCTCACAGAAAGGCATTCAGCGTGCTGACCATCATGCTGCTCTTTAAGAGGAGCACATTGCTACGCATCAGTGCGGTGGCATATCCAAGCTGCGTGTAAAGAGAGCTGCCCTGCCATGCTCCACTGAGCAATTCTTGCTTGGACCAAATCTACTGTCACTATGAGCTGAGATGGTTCTGCCAGGAAAAGAGTTGAAGAATGAAAAAGCTTAGAAAATTATAGCTTGGTTGCCATCTCATCTCTGCCTACAGCTCTGGCAGATGTCACCCAGGGGAAGCAAGGTAAAACCCAAAGCAGCCATTTCTCTGTTCCACGACCACAGCTTATGTGACACCTGCAAAAAGAGAGACAACTTCCTTGCAAGAATTTGTCTTGTGTTGCAACGTATTTTCACAGTTTTGATATGCTACATGCTAAGATTTTTCTTCTCCCAGCCAACTAATATGAGGTGTTAAAAAGGCTGGTAGTTTCTGATTCTTTCCACATGCTGATAAAACCAGCTTAACTTTGTTTTTAAAAGATTGTAGAGAAACACTGGAGCAAAGGGGACTGGTTTGTTTTGGACTCTCCAGTTCCAACAGCAAAGCCAGTCACACTCAATGTCCATGCAAATCTCTTTCTTTGCAAACTTCTAAGTCAGCGAGCCCAGGCAGGCAGCAGAGCAGGAGACGGTAGGTCCATCAGCGCAGCCAAGGTGAATTCCAGGAATCAGCACAACAACTCCACCACGAGAACCTCACCAGGATCAAATGCTTGGAAAGCCTAGTACAGCATTTCCCACAACACCCGTCCACGGCAAGGTTCTGAGACCCTGTGTGACCACAGGCTGATTCATTCGATCAGAGAGTCGAGCACACAGCTTAGTCCCTGTGAGGTGACAGCACAGACATTACCCTCTTCTCTTTCCCAGTACGTCCCTTAAAATAGGTTCTCAGAGTACATCCCATTCGGTGTGTTAGGATGCCAGGCACCTTCACTGCCTCAAGGTCCATGAACGTCAGATGATGTGGTATTAGGACCGGAACAAGATCTGGAAGCAGCAGTCACACTCATAGCTCAATGTCTTTGCTGCCCATGGCCAGCAGTCAGGTATCTGCATGGTGCCTGTGGGGGCATCCAGAGAAAGGGGCACTACCTTCTCTGTGTTCAGAGATGCTCTGTGCAAGTTGGGAAGCACAGTGTTAAAGCTGAACCTGTCCTTAGCTCACCTCACACCTGTCTATCTTACCCACCAAAACGGCACTCTCATAGCATTTTCCTTGTTCTTTGCTTTGTGCTGTAATCAGCAAGTCCTGGGAAAGACACAATGCTCCCCGTTCCAGGCATGGCATCGTGACAGAACTAAATGGACTCTGAACCCCTTTGCACTTCCTACAGAGTAACTGGAAGCCCCACTTTTCTGAACAAATGGTACTGTAAAAAGGTGAAAATATTTATTATTTGCAGAGACCATCAGATTAGTTAAAAAAAAATCTAATATAGTTTATACTCTACAAAGGTTTTCCGCACTCTGTTCTCTGCATTTCCCATTTAAAAAGTCCAACATGTGTGCATGTATGCGTGCTGCAAGCTCTGAAAAGTCCTGTCACCACAGTGTGATGAGGGAGCACAGCCTTCGTTTCTGCTTGTTGTCTTGCTGCAATACCTTTTCGCTCGAACAGGAGTCTTCTTAGTGACCTGGACACACACACACACAAAAACACATGCGCACGCACACTGTCTACTTTCCTCATCTCTGTATAAATATAGAAACCTCGTCTGTTTTCTAAGTGCTCTCCTGCTGCTGCATTCTCTCTCTCCACCTCCCAAGATACTTCAGTGAATACCTGCTGCTTTGTTTGTGCTTTGGATTTTTTTCACTGAGGCTGCAACATTTTGAAGCCATAGATTTAACGTAGTCCCCTACATTTGCAGCCCCTACAGAGAAATGTATGACTCTGGCTTAACGTTTCACCTAGTCAGCAAAATTTGGTTTGCAAATGGGAAGGGAGCCTGAATTTTGCTGCTGTTTGCAGCATTGTGGCTCAAAACATGACATAGTTCAGTTGCAAATGGAAATGTGAATTTACAGATGGCTCTGCCATTCTGAGCAGCCCCTTTAGAGAGAGAAGGTGTTGGGAACTTTCCTGCACCCAGGAAAGATTTTAACAAGGCTGGACTGCCCAATCCAAGGTTAACATTTTCAGAATTGACCCTCATGGCATTTTGAGAGCCAGAGGTGAGAACTGTAAGAGAGAAAGTAGGGCAGGGAATCCAAAAAATCTCAGCAATCCTTGATCCATCCTTCCATTACGCCCCCAGTGATGTCGCACCTTTCAGACCAGCACAGAGAGGGTACATTTCTAAAGAACCTTGACATACTTAGACAATTAAAACAAATTAGCATAATTCAGACTAAACTTCTAATTTTAGCACTCTGTAAAGCTGCTTTCCTTAGAGCTCAGATCTAGCCTGCTGTACCTCAGCTTCAGCACACTACAGGCAACTTACTGCCATGAATAAACTGAGTCCCAGAGGCTGTCAAGCACAGATTTCTTCACAGGGCACCCTCTGCTTCTCATCCTCCTGAAGGTGCTTCTCTACACAGGGCTCATTCCCTGTACACCATAAGTGCCCTGCTGGGGCAGACACCTTGGACAAGGGACCAGGCACTGAGCAGAGGTCACAGTTTGAGAGAACTTGCTCCCAAAACAGATATCTGAATGCTGCAAGGTTTCAGACTTTGCTCATCTCATCCCAGTACATTGATAACTGGTGGGCTCATCAAGCACACATATATGCCTGAAAAATTTAAGAGCCTGCAGAGCAGCAGCGTAAAATGGCACCAACTTCCCTTCAGAGCCTCCTCCCCACCCCCCGTGAGTCCCTGCAGCAGCAGGGGCTGCTCTGACCCGACATCCCTCCTGTCCAGATGCCTGTATTCTGCTCGTGTTCTGCTCGCCAGCCGCTTTCCCTCCCATTGCAGCATTGCATTTTCCCTCCTGCTTGGAAATGTCAGGAAAGGACAATGGCACAGGCTCTAAAATGGCTTGCTAGCCAAGTACTGTACAAACTGTTCCTCACTTACAACTGGCTTCAGTATTTGTGGACAACTCTTTACTGGGAAAGGGATGGACTTCCCAAGTCAAACATAGTTCATTATATATTAGCTCACATTATCTGAGAGACTGGGCTCTCTTGGCACCATGTCCGGCAAAGGGCAAGGCAGGCAGTGAAAGAAATCAAAGGTAAACACCAAGAGAAGAACTGCTACCATATAAACGTTCTGATTTTTCTAATTGGGCCATTTGACAGAGCTCTCTGTCCTTGCCTATTACAACAAACTGTGCTCAGCCAGAACCTCCTGTAAACTCCCCACTATGAAGGAACACTGAGATCAGTATGATTCCCACATTGCCTTTTTCCTTCCTGCACACAAATACACCATGCACTGTCCTCTGCCATCCCTCCCCCATACTTAATGCAAACACTGGAAAGGAAGTATAAATGCTGGGAGCGCAGGTGCTCCCATTGTAACCAGTGTGACCTGCATTGCAACCTAATAGAAAAATGCTAGAGGCTAATTGTGATCAGCAGCAAGTGAAATCAGACAGAGTTTAGTCAAAAGTAAGTTTGAAACAGCCTCTTCTTCCTGCTGTCTCCATACCAGAGAGACACAGAGAGCAATGGAGTGGAAACCATAGTGGCTTGTGAGAAAAATGCCCCCTTATAGGCTTCAGACAGCAGAGCAGCACAAGACAGCGTAGCGCTGATGCTTTTTTTAATCCTGACAGCCTTTGCATTCATGCAGGGCTCCAGTGGCTGTTCAGATAAACAGCATCAGAGTAAGTCATCGTCACACACAGTCCCTGTACTTCCCAATCCAGCCTAAAGCAAGAACTAAATATTTATTAGGTTTCTATGAATCAGAGGTCTGATTCTCCTGGCGGTGCAGGCAGCTGACGTAATCCTCCCCAAATCCTGATGGGACTTGCTTCCCCAACAACCTTGACAGAGCTCAGAGGGTCACAGTTACCTTGTAGTCACACAAAGCAGTTCCATATTGGCACACCAGGCAGAGGTGGGGTGAAAATCCTCCACAAATGCTCTGTCCCTCAGTGCATCCGATCACCTGTAAAAGAGCTCATGCTCTGCCCCAATTTGCCAGCAGCTGTGTATACAAAACACTTTCCCAGCATGGGAATGACACTGATCCTTTACAGCAGGAAAAATTCAACAGTGCACTGCTGCTTTGAACCTAGCACAAACAACATACAGAAAGATTTAAGACGGCCCTTTGATTTGCAAAGTCCTTTTGAAAGCCTGCATAGTAGCCAGATAGCAAATGATTGATCTCATTCATAGTCACACAGTTTAATTCTCTGTCTATGCTGTCCCTCTGGTTACATTCAAAATGGTAAAAGCGAGGGTGAGGGCTTCCTTGAGTCTCAAAGGCTTTGCCCCTTCTCTCTGCCACTGCACAGTAGCATCATGTTCCAGGCAGAAGATACCAATTTCTTTGCAGAAAAAGTGCCTCGGTCAGAGAGTGCTGGATCCCAGACACCCAATCCTGGCTTCAGAGAGCTGTTGCCAAGGGCTGGAGCCTGGCTGGCGCATCTGGTGTCCTCATGGTCTCACCTGGTACTGATCTCACATGGTCCTGAAGATGCCTCTTCAGTTCTGTGCCCCACCACAAGCAGGTTAACATCTCGGGGAAGGTGCCTGAACAGGCATTATTCTTGCAATGCAAAGCGAGGCAGGAGGAGTTTTGGCTGATAGAACCGACAAAACTTGCAGTGAAAGACAACGCAAGCTACAGCTGGGGCTGAGGCTCTGGGAGCAGGCAGAGACAGGAGACAAGACAGCTTTTTGCTCTGCAGGTGGCATGGTCCTTTCTATTGCTGATAAGCTCCAGCTTGCAGGTCAGATACTAAACACAGCTCCCAGCAGCCAGTGAAGCCCTGGGTGGCCTACAGCCACGTCACATCTTTGGCAGGATCTGCTGCCTCTGAATGCAAGAATCCAGGTAGCCCAAGCCAGCAACTGTACCAAGCCAGACATCTGTGGGAGGAGTGCACAATAGTGCTTGGAAGTTCAGTTATTCTGGGGATATTCTGAGCCATCTGCAGCCCAGGTCTGCTGAAATCCTTTGCCCTCCTTCTGTCCATCACTCTCTTCACTGCAGCCCCTCTAAACTCAGATCAAGCCGAAGGCCGCTGCTTGGTGACAGCCCTAGGAAAGGGTGACAGGCAAGCAGAGAGATGAGCCCCAGTGGCTTCTTCTCAGCAGCACTCCGGAAGTGATTTCTCACCCCAGTTTTTCATGTGCTGATTGCATAATTCTGACAGAGGTGTCTGAATTTTCCATCTCAGGGATGGACTTATGTTCCATTCTAATATGGCTAATTGTGAACAGCAAGTGAGGGAGCTCTTTTCTTGTCACACAGCAAACAAAAACGCAGTCACCCTATGTGACCATTTGATTGTCCTACTAAGCAATCATCTGCAATTACTCCTCTGTCTGACTGAGCTTGTGGCTGTTGTTCCAAACTCTAGTTGACTTGTTCCACTGCCCACACTTCCCCAAGCATGGAAAATTTCTTCCATGAAAAAGCGTTCTCATTAGTATCCTCTGTGTTGCCTTGATCTTCTGAGGGCTGCCCATCCAGGATTTAGCTCCTCTCCCAGCTCACCTCATATACCTCAGTTTCTTCTGATAGTTGATGTCAGCCAGTTATGTTCACATTTATTCCTTATCCATGCCTGATAATACAGGGAGGGTCATTCAATCTTGTGTGCTTCCTTCATTCTCTCCCACCATTTAGTTCTACCTGGTGGAAGGGATTTCTCTGACAGTTCCTGCCAAACAGAAATACCTCTCTCTTTCCCATCTATTTCAAACCCTCCCTCTCAAATTTCTTTTCTCCCTCCACTGAAGCACCCTCTCAGCTTCCCATGCTGAGATGCATTTCAGTGAGTAAGAGTGAGCAATAGTGAGCATTAAAACATTTCCCACTGCAGGGTGCAGGACAAACTGCACCAAGCGTGAGTGTCAGCCTAGTGGAGAGTCGTGAACCCTCAGGCTGGTCTGTGAGCTGTTTCCAGGAAATGGACACCTGGGAAAAGGGTAAGGAGTTTTATGCACAGTTTCTTATTAGGAATTATTTGCTTTTACCAGTCAAGACTGCATTGTGTGAGATGCTCTACAACTCCATAACAAGAGAATGTCTTACCCTTTATCAAGGCTCTTTACCAGGGAATGCAGCGATACGACAAGGGGAATTTTTTTTAACCTGAAACGGAAGAGATTTAGATGAGATATCAGAAAGAAATATTTTCCTGTGAGAGTGGGGAGGCCCTGACACAGAGAAGTGGTGGCTGCCCCACCCCTGGAGGTGTTCGAGGCCAGGTTGGATGGGGCTTTGAGCCCTTGATACAGCGGGAGATGTCCCTGCCCAAAATGCACAGAGCTTTGAAGCTAGGATACTGCGGCAGGAACAGCAAGGAACCAACTAAGGTGACACTTGCCAAATTCTCTACTGACAGTGAACTTCTACTCATTTCACTCCCTCCTTTGCTCCCCAGCTGCTCTCTGTCACATCGGCCTGTCTTCAGAGCACCTGAAAAGCCATCAACATGTTATGCTAGATCTCATAATTCCTCGCAATCCAGCACTTGCACTAGATATGGGAATGGACAGGACTATTGAGAGCCTTATCCCTGGAGTCATCTTCAGAGTGATGCACCTCTGGCCATGCTGCAGAGTCCCCAGATCAGCAACAGTGTCGGGACATGTCTTCCTGTTCAACGCACAGCTCGGCCCAAAACATGTGGGGCTGGCCTGCAGCAGAGAGCAATGATGAGTGACACGGTACCATTCCTTAAATTCTCGATGCAGCCCCTGTCAAGTGAAACATCAACTCTCACCTCTGAGTTACAAAGACTGGGGGAAGGGAATGATGGAGGAGTGACAAGGTTATACACCTGGACTGTCCGTGTGCCGAGAGGCAAATGGGAGGCACATGACACAAAAATGGACAGTACAAGGTCAATCATGTTCTCATCACAGGCACTTAACACAAAAGCCAAGAAATTGCCATGGAAACTAAAAAGCAACAACATAATCACGGTCCAAGGAGAAGGCTTTGGGGCAACACAGCATTAAATAACAGAACTCACTGCCTCCAGGTATCAAAGGACACAAAGTTCTTGCAGGATTTAATCGTGCAGTTCATGGGACACAAAAAATAAATGACTGGAAATGTTAAAGCTCTCATGCCCCAAGAAGCAACTTCAGCTTGCATGGAATGAGAAGAAACAATTCCGGGGCCTTCATCTCCTTCCTCTGGATATCTCTACTACTTTACATTGTGCTAGCACTTCCTTGGATCATAGGTTACCTCTCTACTAATAACTCGCGTGGCAGCTGTGCACGGTGGGCTCAGCCATAAATCAAGATGCTGAAATGCTGCACTGTACAAACACAGAGCAAATAAGCAGCCTCTGCCCAAAAAAAGCGTGTATCTGTCTGCGAAGCAGGAGACAACAAGCAGGCACGGGAGGAGGAGCAGAATGTCCCAGGGACACAGCAGTGTTTTCAGTCCATTCCAGTGGCAAGAACAGAAGCCTTTCAAAACAGGGACCTTTCACATAGACATGACTTGAGTCCTGTGCAGCCTCACAGGGCACTAACAGACACCCAGGCTGACACAGACTAAACCCCCACAACTGCTGCCACAAAACAGGATGAGAAACTCCAACACGTTCCTGTAGCTTGGTCCCAAGGAGACTTGTACAAACCAGTACCACTAGAGACACTCGGGTTTTGGAGGCAGGGGATAAGAAGAGAGCTGATTCCATAGCAAAACCTCCTGCTTTGGTGATTCCCCACACCAGAACCCCTTTACAGCCCTCTGGTAATGTAAGAGACAAGCTGCTGCTCTGTCAGCTTTGAGTAAAAGAAGCCCCGCAGGGAAAAGTCCAGAGCCTGCCCACAGTAAGCAGTTATCACTGAAGACAGCAGCATTGACACAACCCTGTGACAGCTGCAAGACCCCCCCCACTCAGCTTCCCGGCTGGTGCCTGCAGACTGCATGTCTGTCCTGAACACGTCTGCTGACCTCCCCCTGATAAGCTGCTCTCTGCAGGCACAGACCCCTTCTGGGCTGCCCTGGTTTTAAGGAAAGTCATCATCCTAGCACCCAGCTCTGGTCCCAAGAGGAACAGGAGGGTGAAGAGGGGCTCTGCCCACCCCGAGCACAGTCACTGAGCTGAGAGGGAGGCAGGCAGCTCATTCCCTGGATTCACTACTCAGGAAGTAATAGCTGAAGATCAGCTCCTCCTGAGCACCCTGAAGCCCTGCTGATTTCTGCAAGGAGACCTTGCCCAGTGCTCCCTGTGCTGTGACAATCCCAAACAGCACACTACGAAAGGCTTGTTTATACCTGTAAGGTCTGTCTCTCCCATCCCTGGGCAGCAGACCCCTTATTCCATGGTGGTTCTCCAGCTCTCTCGCCTGCGTCACAGCCTGTCTTGGCAGCAAGTGCAACTCGAGTCTCTCACCAGGAGCTGGCGAGAAGGTGCCCTCTCTAGTACCTTCCACATGAGAAAGTCCAGACACACGCACATTGTGCTTGGGGGAAGAGGAAGGGGGAGAAGGGAAGAGGATTATTTTTTTTTTGTAAAGACTCAGAGAGTGAGTATTCACCAGAAACAGGGATGAATGAAACCTAGGAATTCCAGTGTCCAGGACTATCCCAGACAGCCTGAACCAGCAGCTTTCCAGCAGCATGGCAGGAAGAATAAATTCTAAGGGCTGGTTAGCGATGCCTGTCTCCAGCATCTCAGGACCCTCAAGGTGCAGTGACTGAGATTCTCTAAGCAGTAGAGCTCTGCTGTGAGGCTCTTGCTCAGAGGGGGCACATGGAAGTGTCCAAGTCTTTTGCCAAAGGCAGAGGTGAAGACCACCTAACGCACCCCTGTATTGCAACCTCCTCTGACATATATCCTTGTTTACCCTTGGTTTCACCTCTCCTCTCACTGCCTCTCTGCTTTGGTGCATAGCACATACACCCTCAGACCCTGCTGTGAGAAGAACATTCAGTTCAAGAGGTCTTCAAGGGGCAGCAAAGCTGTTTTAGCAGCACTCCTGCTCCTATAGGAAGCCGGTGGCAAGAAAAAACTGGCAGTGACTTTCCAGAGAGGAGCTACAGCATAGAAGAGCTGTCGAACCCAAGGCTCCAGCATGTTGGTGTCAGCAGAGGGGAAAGACGCCTCTCTCTGCTCCTGCTTCCCACTCACTTGCAGCCAGCAGGGAACATGCCTTTCCTGCTAGGGGGGACCTGTGTCCCACTCACGGACACAACCTGCCCGAATCAACAGCAGAGATAACAGTCCCCTGCACAGAACTGCTTTCTCTGTTAGTGGTCTGCTCCTGCTGTATCCTGGATTCAATGTTCTGGCAGAGATCGAGCAGGGCATGAAAACTGGACATCAAAACTGCTCCTTCACTAAAGCAAGAGGTGGGAATCTCTTGCCCCTTTGCTCTACAGACACAGAGCAACTCTGCGAAACTGCATGAAGCTAGAAGCCAGCAATTTTCTCATAGGGATCAAATGTGTTACTGAGCTGAGAGAATCTCTCTAGCTGCCTTAATAACCCCCTCACTTCCTTTCTCTCTTCCCCAGCCTTTTGTTATACCCCTCCTCCCTAGGCTGCCAGGGCAAGCAGCAGATTCCTGTCCCCCAAAGTTGTCCTCTGTTTGGCAGACTGTTTCTTGTGCTGACTGCAGATTTGTACAGGGACCAGACTGCCCTTCTGTCACCTCACCCCCCCCGCACCCAGACCCCGAAATGCAAACAGCATTCACTGCCATGAGCACAGGCATCTGGATACAGGGCTACTTGCCCCAGTGCCACTGACCTTTTTCTTCCGGTCCCGAGAGCGGCTCCTGCGCTTGCGATTGGATTCTTCCTTCTCCTTCTGCTCCTGCAGAGCCTGAGCCTCAATATCTTTTATTTTCTTCAGCTGCTTAGCTGCTTGAGCCATGGCCGATCAGACCGCAGTTCCCTCCAAGCTCGCACCTGCACCCTCCAATTCCTGTCCAAGAAAGTCCCTTCAGCTCAAAAGCTGTCAACCCAGATAAGTGCAAAACCAGTAATGAGAGGAAAATAGAAAGCAGTCAGAGAACCCCAAAGGGCAACCGATGTCTCCAGCTGATTTCTAGATGAAGTCTGGGATACCTTTATAAAGCATTAATAACCCTAAATACAGCTGTTCCTGAGGTTCCACGCACCATTGCAGCAGCTCCTGACTGCACTGGCACATCATGCAGAATCCTCCTTGTGGGACAGGACACCGGGCTGGTGCTGTGCTGTCTCCCTCACTGTCTCTCCTGCAGTACAAGAAGAGATGCAGGCAGTCAGCCACAGGAAGGAAAATAACTCTCAGCAATTAATGCACGATGATAATAGAAAAGCGGTGAAAAAGGAGGTTGATACATTCCATCCTGACTTTTGGGTTCTCTGTAGCAATGCACAAAGAACTGTAACCTTCATGTAGTCAGTCAGTCAGTGGCTTTACCACTGCAGTGCTGCTGAGGCAGGCACATATTCCAGTCTCTCCAGTTTTCTTCCTCTCAGTCACTCTCTGTGCAGCAGCCGCATCACTCGCTCACTCTCTGGGTTGTGATTCCATCTCCTTTCAAGGGGAGCAATCGTCAGTCACTGCATCAGCTAAGAGGCAGGCAGCATCTCTGCTCAGAAAACAGCCGATACTGCAAAGGATGTGCCAAGTACTGGAGCAAAGTGCAGCTTAACAGCATCCTTTCCTCCTCGCATCTCTCCACTGAGTGAGCAGCAAGGGGATGGGAGGGATCTTGGCTGTGAATAGGAGACAGAAACCAAGGGCTCAGTCTGCTCTTTGACCACACAGCACCAGAAAAGTAAACGAGAGCTAACAGCTCCTGCCAATCCAGGCTTCACCAGGGCTAAGGTCCCCTCCAAATATACCCAGTCAAGGCTCCTGGAAAGACAGCCAGCCTTTCTCCTCACAGATCCATGAATTTCACCCACAGCTGCCTTCCAAAAGCACAAACAATTCCATGTTGGAAGCCAGGAGTCAGTCCTGGAGGTGTAGCTTCAGTTCCTGCACCCAACACCAGTGTGTGAGGGGGCCAGGATAAAACTGGGCTGGACTCTTTGGTGGTGACCACGACGTGACCTGCAGCAAAGTATGCTTTACCACTCAGGCACTTCTGAGCAGCCCTGCCTTTATCAGCTCAGACCTTGTCCCTCAGAAAACCTGTACCCTGTGTGCAAATCCATGGGCAAAGCACTGGGAAAATTATCTGCCCAGGTAGAAGCCCTGCACGTGCTACACATTTGTGGCACAGTCCTCCCAGTTCTAGACAGAAAGGGTCCCTTTTGTATCAAAAGATGATGTAGGCATTAATGTCCATTTCTCAGCAGCTGCTCTGACAGCCATTTACAGGCAAGAAGCTGAGATGCGAGCTGAACAGTACAGACCCTACAGGTCACTTTTCTGAGTAAATTTTCCTGCATTCTTTTTTCTCTTTCGAGTTCTTCCAGTACCACCAACAGACCAAGGAGATGCTGAAAACAGGAAAAAGACTGGCATATTGTGCAGTTTTTAAAGAATATCATGACTGAGGATATAGAGAAGGTCCTAATAAAATATCAAGAACAGTAAATCATCAAGTTTTACAAGGTATTCCTAAGAATGGCTTTAGTTCTGTGTACTGTACCCACATGGATAAATAACACACTCAAGTTTTGATACAGCTGCACATCTTTATATAGCAGCATCCTATGAATGCTCATGCAAAAAAAAAAAAAATTACAAAATTCAAGAGAAGCTGCATCGTGAAAGGAGCAGAGCCACAAAGTCACCATAATCACACCTCTTCCACATGGGTACTTTGCAGGCCAAATGAGGTAGGGGCCAAATACAAAAGAACTGACCTGTGGTCAACAATAGGCACACAGGAAGCAAAGGAGGTATCATAATTAACTGTAATACACTGAGACCTCCTCACTTCCGTACATCTGACTTTGCATCCTGAACCATCTCTCTGCTAGTTTGGAATTCTTCCTGAGGAATTTTCTAATTTTTCAAAACTGGGAACTCAGGAATGCAACTAAGCTCTGCTGAGAACAACAGCATCAGCTCCCACCACATCCACTCACTGGTGTTTGGGCACCAGCCTTTCATGCCATGGGGCACACAGAGTTCCAAGCGTGGCTAGCAAGGCTGTATCCAGGCACTGCTCTGACTTTACGTCTCATCCCTAACCTGAGTCCTGCCTTCCAGGTTCCAAGGCTTAGGGTGGACCAGACCTCAGAAACCCAGCCATGTTCCACGGCAGGGCCGGCACGCTTGCGTGGGGGGAGCGGTGCTGCCCTCCAGGCCTTGGCACAGGCATCCCTTTTGTCCTGATGCCAACAAAGCACCCGCTATACAGGCAGCAAAACGTCAGCGGCAGCACACTCGGCCTTTGCTTGTGTGCTTGTAGGACGCTGCCTCCTCCTACAAACAGATTCCACCCCTTAACTGCTTAGAAGCCAGAGCAGAGGGAGCACAGGAGGAGAACAGGAGCCATCAAGCGAGAACTGGGATACGAGAGAAGAGACAGAGGAGTGAGTGGTGTCTTGCTTTTGCTGGTCCAGGGGACAAAACAAAAAAGCCCCTTCCCAAAACTCTCTGCAACTCTCTGCTTTCCTATCAGTGTGCACGGAAGGATGGAGATTCAATCTTACAGAAGGAACAAGAATGTTTTCATGAGCTACTCGGTTCTGAATTCAGGATTTCTGCCTTGACATTTTCAGGGAAAGTTTAGACTTTATGTTAGGAAAAATTTCTTCACTGAAAGGGTGATTGGTCATTGGAATGCGCTGCCCAGGGAGGTGGTGGAGTCGCAGACCCTGGAAGTGTTTAAGGGGAGACTGGATGAGGCGCTGGGTGCCATGGTTTAGATGATGGCTTGGTGTTAGTGTTGGGTTATAGGTTGGACTTGATGATCTCAGAGGTCCTTTCTAACCTTATGATACTGTGATGCTGTGTGATATTACAGCCCACCGGCTGAACTCTGTCACAGTCAATCAGGCTGCGAGCAGAGTGGACACATCCTCTCTGCTGTTTCCCTGCAGTAGTCTTTGAGGACGCCCCATGTTTGCCACTGATTACATAAAGCTGCAGTCAGGAAAGAGAGATAGGGTCAGAGATGGCAAAGAATTGGGACCTTAACCTTAACCAAAAGTTACACAGTTTTCCCTACATTTCACAAAAGCCTTTAATTCTGAAAACAGAAGAATGTAAGTTATTAAAAAATGGCTTCAAACTGTTGCAGAGAAAAGCCAAAAAGCATAGGTGAAACTCAGGATTTCTTTCTATAGTGCTTCTCTTCAGTTTTTCCTTCACTGCCAAATGACCTGGAACTGGGGAATGATAAGCTGAGGCAAGTCAGGCCGAGCGTGCCCACAGCTGCAGAGGACTCCACCTGTCTCTGAGGAGATGCCTCTCCACTGCTCAAAGGAAAATTCCTAACTGTGTTCTGGGAGCAAGGAGCAGGGCAGCCTCTGCCAGCAGCTGTGGGCAGCATGTGAGGAAAAAGCCAGCCTTGCTCGCACATCCGATAGCAACACCATCCATTGAAGGGAAGCGGGATGGAGAGTGTGCTGGCTGGGGCACGGCTCATCTGGTAACCAAGGAAAGACTGTGCAGCAGAAGATCTAAGAACCCTCACCAACCAGTTTGCTGAGCCTAAGAGTCTCTTGGAAACCTTTTTATCTTGTCACTGCTGCTTCTAACCTGCTAACCCATTTGCTGGCTTGTGCATCAGGCACTGTGTTCTTTCTTTTTCCACACAGAGAGAAAAGAGAAGGAGAATGTGTGAGACCTCAGTTTTCTATTTCTCTTTTCCTCTTCCAAGCAGCTTTTGGCAGCGTTGCCAGATGCTCCTAACAAAGGGCTGCTTTGCTTAAAAAAAGCAGCAGCATTAAAGAACAGGGACATTTAATGAACTCAGAGGGTAGAATTGTAAAAGCCACTTACGAAAGAACTTATTACTAACTTAATGGGCCTGGGAGATACTATTACAAGCTAACATCACAGCTCAGACTTTAGTAGGGTTCAGGAGAACTCAGACACACACATAAGTGCCTGGAGTGACCATAAGGGAGATATGTTTTAAGGAAGGTGCAAGTCCCATTAATGTAGGTGTCATTAGCTGCCAAGTTAAAGAAGATCTCACACTGAGGTCAGGTGAATCTACCAGTGCAGACTCGAACAACTCGTGGAGTAGCCATTCTTGGAGCCTGAATGTGTTTAGGGACAGCTAGCCTAGTGTTATGCACTCTTATCTGCAGGCTTACAACTGATAATGCCTTCAGGCACCTTTCTGTGGATGCTCAGCTGCCATTCTGTCTAATACAGAATAAAACACTCATTCAAATAAAAGTAGGGAACAGATGCTAATGCTTCTATGAAGAGACATGAAATGCTTATAGCGAGACTTGAAGGAATCTCTCAAGAACCAGCAGGTAGAGAGTGCTGCCAAGCAGCACAGAATTGTACATCGCTTTAGGCGACCCTGCTTGAGCAGGTAGTTGGAATAAGTGACTTCCAGAGCGCCTTTCCAACCTCACTCATTCTGCAATTCTGTGATGCACAAACAGACAGCATACACTAGCACAGAATCTCCAGACTGGAAGGACGGTGGTTAAGCAGCACAGAAAACTGTGGCTGACACAGGTAACACACAAAATAAATGAATAAATAAAGTCCATTATTTCAGACAAAAGAATAATTCAAAGCAGCATATTTAAAACAACTTAAAAAAAAAGTCAATATTCTTTCTACCCAGCATAAAAATGAACTGTGGAATTCACTGTTATGGGAGGCTGCGACCACTAAACCATACATGAGTTAGGTACATTTGGGAAGGGTAGGTCCATCACTGACTATCGGACATGATGGTTTGGGTTGAGTCTCTTTCTCTGGAGGCTCTTAAAGCACAGCTTGATGAGAATGTTGGGAAGGGATGATAAAGGGAAGGTGAGACGCAGAGAACTTTTGAAAAGACTGTTCCTGGCCATAGCACTCATCCCCCTCCCCCTGTGCATTACTGCATGGTGGATCATAACTGGAAAACCACTCAACACATGAGCTGCAAAATACCACTAGGCCCTGCCTGCCCACAAAGTAGAGCCAAGAAGTACCTAGCAAGACTCCAGACAGCCCCAGGTTCAGACTCCATCTGTAAAGCAGTACCCTTCAGGTACACCCTGGCACCGAAAACATCATCTGCCATCCCAAAAAAAAGGAGGGTGAAATTCAGCAGATGAACTGCTTTCACCAGTGCATCTGAGAGGGACACCTGTGTGTTTCCAAGGCCATAAATTTTTCCCTAAAACTCATTTTCCTCACCACCTTATCCAGAGTAATATCTCATTATTCAGATCCTGACTAGGGCACAGCAATCTGCAGCTCTATGTACAATGTCAGAGCCTCTAGACAGTGCTGCCTTATAACAGCACAATTCTTTCTTTGCCTTCCTCCTGCGCTGGCATTTGTTACTTGGCCTCACCAAGCCCTGCACAGAGTTTGTGGCGCAGGATCTTGAGGACAGTGGTCCTGTTTTCCAGTAGATCAAAGCACCTGCTTCATACATAGAGAGATGATCAAGGGTGTCTAAAATGGCCGTTAAGACACTGTTTTTTAAATGTTTTCCTTTGTCCCTAGTCTTTCAGCCCTTGCCTGCTGAGCTCTTGCTGTGTGTGCCCAGGCAGTTCTGATCACTTTCTGAGGACCAAATTCTGCAATTTGCTTTGCTCTCAAGAGCATGCTCACTAACACAAACCAAAGGAGGGCAAGGACACTACGAAAGCAACTGCAGTCTTTCCTACTTCAGACTGCAGATTTTTATCAGAAGGGAATACAAAGCAACTTGAACCTGTGCCTCCCAGCAGAACTGACTGAGGCTCTGGCTTGCTTAACTCTCCACATCGTTTACTGTCCAACAGTGATTTTCCTCTTCTTTGGAGAAGTTGTTTGGGAAATACCTGAACAGTAGATGTGCCATATCTTGTTGCTGCTTGCTCCTATTGGATGAAATGGGGAAACAGAGGATGACAGGATTTCAGTAAACAGACTTCCTCCTTTAGCTGAAAGGTAGCATGTGCATTAACTAGTCAACATGGTAGTAGAAAAGAAATTTTCCAGAACCTTATTTGACTGTTTGGCACAGAACATCGTATTTATCACTTCTTCCTTGAAAACAGATTATTTGTACCATGATAACTGTCTGGCACCTTGATCACAGATTTGATGTACACTATCATGTGACAGAAACATGCCAACAACAGCATCCCTGTTCCAAAGAGTTCACAGGGTACAGTATTTGGCAAGGGAGAACACAGATACTGACAGGGGAACCCTTGGGAAAATAATCACACAAAATGAACGAGGTCATTATGTGCTGATTCCACACACAGAGCTGTCCTCCAGAATAGAATCTCCCATAAGAAAGGAAGTACAGAAACAAATTTCTGACGCCATCTGCAAGGCACTGCAGCTCCTTCAAGAGATTATTAAACATTTAGCTAGAGTCCTCCTCTGCTTGAGGTGATGATCAGTGTTTGGTGAAGTTGCTGAGATTCTCCGTGGTAGGGGCAAAAGGATTTTACATTCAAAGCTCAACTTCAGGAAGCTATTTTTAGGTGAATTATTCTGGCTGACAAGCTGGAAAGATAAAAGATGCTGCAGGCCCCACCTTAGCTGCTGTAAACTTTGTCTGCCTCAGCCTATCTGCATTCCTCTGTCGCTGAAGAGACAGGATCTCAGCAAGGAATTCTCTCCCCGAGTTGGGAACCTAATTATGATGGTTCTGTTCTTTTTAGCATTTTCTTAATTATCTTACTGATGAGCTTTCAGAACTGCCAGGCCCTATGAAGATCATTCTCCTTTCCTTTAGCCTCTTTCAGAACCACCAGTCTCCCAGACAGTAGTTTGTCAGTGAATGTAGGTTCCATGCAAACTCTTCCCTGCATGTTGAGAGCTGGTAACAGACATTTTGGTCCACGTACCAACTAATTTACAGGCAATCTGACAATACTTAATGGAACAACTCTCACCACAACCACGGTTTGGTCTCTGGCTCTGACAATGTGGAGCTGCAGCAGCAGCTGCTCAACCCCACGCTGTAAGGTACAAATGGTTCTTGCACTTCGGTCTGATTTCAGCCCTGCTATAGCCTGTTAGTTCTCAAAAAAACCCTCCCCTATTTAGTCATTCTCTGACTGTTGGATAAGATAGTTTGTACAAGATTGTAAAAAAGAGGTCACCTTGTTCATGGCTCCTAAACGAGGTTACATTGAGTTAGCCCACGCAAACAGGCTTTCTTTTTTTTTATATACAACAAGTGGAGATTGTTAGCAGTGCCACCTATTTGATCAAATCATGCTTTTTTATAAACATTTATTAAATAGCCATTACTGTCTATCAGTTCATTGACTCTGGAATCCTATTTCCATGATCTTGTTTATAGATTTTCATAATCATTTACCTTTGTTCTTCAGCCTATTAAGCTAAAAAGCTGTTAAAAATTACTACATTCATAACTAGGCATTTGCTTTTTCTTCTTGAAATAGTTTCAACTACCTTAAGAACTGAGAAATGTGCAAGAAGTTTAATTTTAATTATTATGAGCATTGACCCTGCTCACCCCTAGCTTGACAGCTTGTGATTAAGCATTGCAAATGTCTCAAACTATTTGAAAAGCATTTCATATCAGCACGTATAACCATAATCTGGTGTCAGGACATCAGATAAAGACTTTGAATTGCCCTGTTTATCAGTTTATGACACAAGCATTTTACTAGAACATAGCTGTATGCTGTTATTTCGTGACCATTTAAAATTCTGGTGTTATCCAAGCAGAATTACACTCCACTCTAATCACTCAGCACATTAATTCTGGAATTCAAAGCCATTTTTAATTTCTGGAGGACATGCAATTGTTCTCAATTGGTATTTTACTTTAAAAACCAATATCATATCCTAAAAATGAGAGATGTGTCTGAAAACTGGTAATAAATAAAAGCCGACTCCAACAGTATCATTGTTAGATAACAATTCAAGCTGAGCACATTTTAACTGTCAAATCACATCTGCTAAATTCAATGTCTAAAGAAAATAACAAGCAAAACCTAAAAGACCCCAAACCACAGTTTAAGTATGGAGAAATCACAGGGCACACCAGGGTGACATCACATCCTTACTTTGCTACTCAACAGTGCCCCAAAATCCTTTAATGAACAACTTGAATTAGAAGCAAGCCACGAGCGGCTGAACACAGCCTTCTGGTAACAGAATGGTTAATCCAGCCTAAACTCCGGCACTGTGGGAAGGCTGCACACATCCATGCGAACCCACGGGATGCGCATCTACAGAGATCCTAGTGACTCTTACCTGCTGCCTGTGCTCATGGTAATTCAAGTGTGATTACAGTAGTGAAAATCTTAATCACAGGTCACCCTGCCTCTCTCTCCTTCGTGCCTGAATAACCTAAAAACTGGAGAAAATAAATGAAGGGATGGCCCTGGAGCACCCCTGCACGATTTACTTTTCTTATGTCTTGACATGCTTGACCTGAAAGTGCAGGTGCCTCGGTAATACCACTGTAACAAGTTCAGGAAAGAAAGCTATCAGCTCAAAGGAAGATGCATCAGCATCTTCACCAGGCATACCCCTGCGTTCCGTTTTGGTGAGGACTGGAGACACAAAAAGCACATCAAATGATTCACTCGTCTTCAGGGTCCTTCTCATTTATGCACTTGCATGCACACACATGGTTTGCTCCCTTGCAGACTTGCTGATGACGCTCAGCCCCTCCTCACACTTCCCACCTTCCAGAGCCCCTGCAAGGCTCCAGCAGCCCAGGAGCGCCAGGCCCAGGGATGCCAGGCTGGCTGCCCCTGCATCGCCGAGGGGTGCTGAGAGTGGTTATTGATACCTTGGGCAGCGATCACTCCCACACCAGGACTTGCAGGGACAGGGACAGCACCTCAGCTCAGGACTGACCCAGTTTGGTTGAAGCTGCAGGGTAAACATTGCTGCGCGAAGCCCCTTGTCTCTCCTGTCCAAAGTGCTAATTACAACGATGAGAGAGCAGTGGAGGGGGGCAGGGGGAGCTTCAGGCACACAGGGCAAGTTTTTTAATTGCACAAGTCCAAACTCAGGTGTTGCACAAAGAGGGGCTGACAACAACCAATGTGCCTTGGCCCAAGCTTTGGGCAGCCCTTGCAGAGTGGAATTAAAGGTGATGGCTTTTGGCGAAGCTTTTCAAGCTTTTGGCTTTCCTTCTTACTTTTAGCCCTTCTTTGATTAGAAGCTGTAGATAAAAGGTAACACAAACAAGGAAATTCCATGTACTACCTTCACCTCTCTTCCAGACCAAAAGGCCAACAGGGAATCACACTCCCAGGACCAAGGACCAGTGGCAAAGTTCACTGCTGAAATGGAAGAAAAAAACCCACATGCACAACTGACATCCAAAATGGCTCAACATAATTTATTTTTTTATGTTAAAATGTACAGAGGTCTTTTGAAAGTACTTGCTAGAAAGGGGGAAAAAAAAGTGATATTACATACAAGGAGAGGAAGGGAGACCATCCAGCCAGGAGCGTATGACATGGAGAACTACAAAGGCATCCAGGTACCCCTTCCCCTTAGCTTACAAGTCACCATGAACAAAGTACAAAGAGGTTACAAAACAGGAAAAGCAAATATAAACAGACAGGAATAGACTCAGCTTCATTTGTACATGCGGCTTTTAGAGGCATCTGGAGCTCCTATTCACACACTCTAGAGATCTCTTTAAAGAGAATTTTTATCTTTCTTAAAATAGTTTTTAATATTCTACAACAAAGATAAAAAATTTTAAAGATGGAATGAAATGAAAAAGCTCTTATTTTTAAAAGGCATCAAAGTCACTAACCGTGAGATTTTTTTTTTAATTTCTTTTAGAAGATTACCCAAGTTATCTTGCTAAAAATACATATTTTTTTTTTAAACAGAAGTGAAAAAATGGTAGGTACCAATATTACTGCGTTGGATAATTTCTTTTTATATATAGAAAAGAACATTTTTTTTTTCTACAATAGTTCTACAGTCACAAAGGCTTGTGGAAAAGGGAGCTGCCCGATTGATAAAAAAAACATACAAACCCAAACCAAACATAACAGCAAACAAACAAAATTCACAGCCCTCACTCCAACAGCTTCTCCTCCTGTCACAGCCCCCCCAGCACATGGGAAGCAACGACACAGCTGAAGATCTAGGAAGGAGAGGGCAGCACAGTGCGCTTTCTACAGGGGTCATTTAGAACTGGAATAGTATATACAGGGAAACAGGGTCCTACACAGCCTTGTACATGCTCAAAACTAAACAAAAATAAAAAGTGGAAGTCCTTTGAATTCTGCCTTTTATGGTTTGCAGTAATTGGAGGAAAGGTCCATTTTAGTGCATCTGAAGAAACCCCAACTTTCTTTTAGACTCTTTTGGTTTAAAAACAAGAAATTAGTCTTATTAATGTGTCTGTATTTCTACTTCATATACAATTAAAAAAGAACTTTACATTAAAGGGTATCCCTTTTTGTATTGAGTGACATGCCAGCAGTGTAGCCAAAAAGAATGTAAATTGGATTATACAGCAAAAACCTGCCGCCTGCATCCTACTGTGGTCTCTGGACTGTTTCACCCCTGTAAAACAGGCTGATTCCCTTCTTTTCCCACACTGGATCAAGTGTGTGGCTGTTCCTAAAAAATGGGTCTCAAACAAAGTGGAAGAATCAGGGAAAACGTGACTTCCTACCCCACAGCAGGAATGGAAGAGTGACAAGGACACCACAGGGTTCTCATCGCATCACTGAAAACGTACACAACCTCGTCCAAGGTTTACCAAGGAATGAGACCGAGGCAGACCACTTCAGAGCTTAGCCAGGCTCAACTCAGAACTAAGACCCTCAGCACCGTGCGGTGCACACTAGAGTAGCGTTTGGGATCGTGGAGTCGTGGCCGACTTGCAGTTCACCAGAAGAGCCTGCAACCATTTTCTTGTCCTACCAGACCAGTTACCACCCTATCCTCACGACCACATCAGGGATACAAGCAGTTCTCTCTCAAGATGTTTCCAGTGGTTCAGAGTGACAGAACACGTGTGCACGCATGCCTGTGCGTCTGCATGTCTGGGTGGTGAACCAGATCACTGGAAAGGTACATCATATTTTCAGCATGAAACATACTATTTCAATTAACTCATCTACAAAAACACCAATGTGAAATTTATTGTTTACACACAACTGCAA
This sequence comes from Tapera naevia, assembly GCA_033556795.1. Lineage (NCBI taxonomy): Eukaryota > Metazoa > Chordata > Aves > Cuculiformes > Neomorphidae > Tapera > Tapera naevia. The sequence continues at coordinate 102,274 of JAUMJJ010000306.1, forward strand.
ATTTCACTAAGGGTGAGGGAGTCAGGGAAAATTAATGAGATTAAAAATTTTTCCTGACTTGCAGAAATAAAGAGTTTCATTTACCCTCCTGTGTCCCCTTCCAAGTCTTCCCAATAAGTGCCTCCTGCTACAAGTAGGAAATGCTAGGTGGGGTTCAGAAGGAAAGGTTGCTTACTCTTTGAGATGTCAAAACGTTTCACATGACTGCAGCACGAGGAGCTGCACACAGAGGGGCACAGGAAGGGAGAAGGACATACATTTGAACAAAAAATTTAGAAGGATGATTTTACTGTCACACATATCCTGTCCACATTGTCAGCAAAGTAAGGCTCTCTTTAAATTAGGAAAAGATTTTGTGCATGTTTTCCCCTCTAAAAAACATCTGTAAATGATTTCAACTGTAAAATGTTTCAGGATTGTGAAGAAAACAAAAACACGAAACAAAAATAAAATCCAAAAATTAAAGACCAGGCTTCCTAAAAAATAAAATAAACCAAAGAAAATCCCTCTAAATCTACAGCAATATTTTAACTGGAAAAAGGTCCATTTTCTCCGGTTCGTCAGTATAAAAGGTTCCTTTATTTATATTATATTTCAGTTTTTAAGATCCAAGTTCATCTTGCTCATCTTCTCATGTACGGTCCATTGAGAGACTGCTTGGGCACCCCAGCAGCATTCATGTAGCTGTGATGGGAGGGGCCAGTGTACATCATGTTTCCATGAGGATTTGGCTGCATAGGCTGCTGGGTATAGGCCTGGCTCCCCATCATTCCCATCTGCATCTGCATAGGATACTGTGCTGTCTGGTTCATGTAGGCAGGGTTACTATGGTAACTGCTGTTCATCATAGGCTGTGTCATCCTGTAGCTGTTCATGGCGTTCAGGGTATTCATATTCATGGAGTTAACGTTGTACGGGGTGGTTGGCATTAGATTGACCCCCATGTTCATGCCTCGCTGAACAGCCAAGGTACGAGAGCCAGCCTGCATGGCCACTGCAGGCGGGCTGCGGCCATAGAGCTGTTGCTGGTGCGCAGTTGCCGAGGGCAGCGGCGCCGACTTGGAGCGGATGGAGATGTGCCCCTTGACTGGCATCTGCCCCTGCAGCCGCTGGGTATGGGGAATGCCGATGTTGGTAGCAGACATATTACACTGGAGCAGAGGCGAGGTGAGGTTCATGGTGGTGGATGCCAGGTTCGGAGGGGGAGTCATGGTGGCTTGTGCTTGCGGAGCGCCGGCCAACGGATGGGAGGGAGCCAGCTGAGCCAGCCCCGTGTTGGACAGAGAAACGCTGGTTGCATAGGATGTCACAGCAGGAGAATGGCTATAAGGCATGGCATGAGGGTCCATAATGGTGTTTGTCAGCTGCTGCAACTTGGCTAAACTGAACGTGGCTGATGGTTGAGAATAGCTCCCAGCACCAAAATCTCCCGGAATCCTCTCGTAGATACTGATGTTGCCAGTGCTTCCCGACTCCGGTATTTCCATGATCATAGGTGCTGGGGTGAAGCTGTTGTTCATGCTACACTGGGACAGCGGAGGCTGCTGCTGGGGTGGAGGTGGGGGCTGTGGCTGCTGTGACTGAGGCTGCTGCTGCTGTGGCTGCGTTGTTGGTTGCTGGTTACTCGGAGGCCTTTCCACCACACAGCTTTGAGGTGACTTGATATTGCAGTTTGCTGCAGGTTGGACCGTGTTCTGCTGCATCATGCTGCAACTGCTGCCAATGTTTGCCATTTGCTGCGTGACAACACAACTGTTCTGGGTGAGGCTGCTGGAGGAGGACAGTCCTCCGTAGGAACAGCTGCTCTGGGAAGAGTTATTCCCACAGATGCTGCCTCCCATAGTGGAATCATAGCTGCTGGGGTTTTCATAATTCTCCGTAGTGCTCTCAATGCTGCCAAGGTCACTGAAGCCACTATCCACCACCTGCTGAGAGTGGTCCGATACTGAAGGCACATCCATCATGGGGCTGGTCTCCATGTTCTGCATAGAGGGTGCGGACAGGGATCCTTGTTCAGGACTTATCTGGGTGTAACTGCTCTCCAGAGCAGGCACATTTGGGCTGCTGACAGAACGCACAGACTGGCTGGGGTGGGACTGAACAGAGGAAATTGGACTGTTGTGTTCTGAGGCCTGGCAATCTTCAACCATCGATATCTGAGGATCCTCCTCAGTCTGGGTGTAACTCTGCAAAGTCTGACAAGCTGCGAGAGTCTCTTCACAGTCCTGGTAAGCGACATCATGTTCATTGCTTTCCTCCTGTGTCAAGGACTGGACTGCTTGAACAGTTTCCAGATCTAGTTCACTATGAGGAATATCTTCCTCTTCCTTTAACTCAATTAACCCTTCTTTATTACTTTGCTCTTCTTCGTGATCATCTTCAGACCCAGGGACATGGTCTGAGCCCACCGATGTCTCATTGGAAGCCTGCTCTTCCTCAGAATCTGCCTCTGCTTCATCTTTCTCTTTTGCATCTTCTCTACTGCTTGGTACGCTTGTTTCTAAAAAACACTCTTGCACCTGAGGCTCCTCCTTCACCCCGTCTCTCACAGGCTGTTCCTCTAATTCGTTTTTCTTCACAGAGTCTAGATGACCGTCATCTTCATCATCAGCATCATGATCTTCATTTTGATTTGTCTCTACTGCAACTTCCTCTTCTTCCTCATGGTCATGCTCAGGTTCATCTAGTTCTTGCTGTTCTTCTTCTGATTGCCTTTGCTCTTCCAAAACCCGTGGCTTCTCCTCTACCTCCTCTTCTATCTCAGGTTCTTTTACTTCTGGCACTGGACTGCTATTGCTGTCCACAGGAGAAACTGCTCTTACTTCACTGCTGGCTACATCTTCCTCTTCTCTCTCTCCTACCTCTTCTGCATCCATATTTGCATCCTCCTCTTTCCTTTCCTCAGTAAGAGGTAGCTCTTCTTTCTGCTCAACACTTTCTTCATCTGAAATTTTGGTCTTGCGTCCTGGTTTTGAATTATCTACCTCTGCACAGACTTCTTCGTCCTGAACTGACGGTGGCACCTTCTCCCGGTTCAGTTTAAAACCTGGTTTTCGACCAGGTCTTTTCTTCCAGTGGACTGGTTTTCGGCTTTTCCCTTTTGGCCATCCCTTCTTCTTTTTCATGGGTGTAGAAATATCTGGCTCCAGTGAAGAATCGTTTGCTTCACATTTTCGCAGCATAGATAATGGTTGCAAAGTTGGGGTACCTGAAAACACAAATTGAAAGATATTGTTCAAATACTTTCGTTTGACCTGGGCATTCAGGGAAATTTTCCCAAGCATTTATCAACTTTAGGTATCAATACTAACTTAAAGATTTAATGTGAAAGGTCACAAGAAGGATCAAGGTCTTCTCATTAACAATTACACTGTACATTACACTTCCAAAGGGCAGCAATGCTTTCATAATTTTGCATGGTCAAAGCTCTAAGCCATTAATACAAAATTTTAATTAAACACTAGGCTAAAGTCCTGGAAAGACTCACCACCCTTTACAAATCTGATTTGTACAATATGTTCACAAATGAAGATGTGCCAGTGTAGGGGAACTCGTGAAGTTGCAATAAAAGCATGTTTCCGTTTAGAGCTGTATTTTGGGTATGTGCTGAAGAAGTACTTCCACTTTTTTCATGGTTTATGCTTTTAAATGCCAATAGGCGACTGGATTTGTCTAGATGCTTTTCTTTTCAATCTGAGAAATCATTAAGAGGAAGCTGAATTTCTCTCTCAGTTGATTTTATTTGATGAAGCAAGTTTTGCATTTCAGTGACTTTCCAAACACTAGAACAGGTTTGGAGGAGTCAGCAGTTTCTGGTTCTGCAGCCAGAAAGGAATGTGGTCGGTTACTGAGAACCTACTGAACACTAAGGTATTCTCTGAATTAGCTTTGGTTTGAACCTGTCAGTTGGGAAGGTCGGTGGCGTTTTATACAATTATTGTAAACTACTGCAGCAGTTCATCATTGGCACGTTCATCATTGTGGATATTCACACTTCACCATGTGAATTTCTGTCTTCAGACCCTGAATTTACTTAATCTGCTTTTGCATTAGTTTTCCTTACCAAATCACGGTTTTCACCTAAGTAATTTGTAAATTTATCAAGTCGCTCTTTTGCCTTTGCTTTCTCTGAATCTATTGTTATAGAACATCTGTCTGAGCGTCTTAACCAGGCCACGACCATTCTGTGAACTATTCCAGCGTATCAATACTCTTATCAAGCGTGAATCGCTAAGCAAAGGTGGTTGTAGTGGTTTCACCAAAGCAAAATAAAGGGATGACAGAATATCTCTGCACTTGAGAGTCCCCTGTTCAAATATTTAAGGATCATCTGAGTCTCTTTGGCTTTGAGCTAGAAGACCACACTAATTATTGCACATGACCTTCAAATACTCTGTCATGGATTTTGTCAGTGAATTGCCCTTCACTTCTTTTACCAAATTCCCTCTTCTTCTGTCAGCTGCGAAATTATTTTTTAACTCATCCATAAAATAGCAGTGCAGATACAAAACCCAGGCTGATCTCCCCTAGAATACAACAGTTCTGGTGGAAGGGACCTACAACAATCATCTAGTCCAACTGCCTTCACCCCACTAATAACAAAGCTGCTTAATTACTCCTTGTTTGCAGCTTGATTTATTTAAAATATATATTACCTTGATTCTATAACATTTCAACCTAAGCAAATGGCTCTCATTAAGGCAAACATCTCTCAAGACATGGAGCTACGGGACAGAGGCCGGTGAAGGGCCACTACGATGCTGAAGAGACGGGAGTGTCTCTCTGATGAGGAAAGGCTAAGAGCGGGGACTAGAGAGGATGTAGCTCAGGAAGGTCTTATCAACATGTACAGGGAGGGTGTAAAAACGGGGCTGGGTTCATTTCAAGGGTGGCCAGAGCAAGGACCAGAAGCGATGGGCAGAAACTGGAATACAGGAGGTTCCCTCTGAGCATCTTTAGTGTGACAGAGCACTGGAACAGACTGCCCAGAGAGGCTGTGGGGTCTCCTTCCTAGGGGATATCCAGAAGCCAGTTGGACATGGTCCCAAGCAACTGGCTCTTGGCAAACTCACTTAAGCAGTAGGGCTGGACAAGATGACCTCCAGAGGTCCCTTCCAGCCTCAAGGGACTGTGATCCTAGGATTTTTACCATGTGTACTTGACAGTGTCCTCACAAAAGAATACGGATTTGATGACTGCCCAGGATTTCTTGTGCATAATTTTCTAGGATACTGAAAAACATGTACACACTCCTCCAGGTTCACTTAGTTAACTGTCAGGGTGCAGGCAAGCCTCAACGGAAGATCCTTACAGTATTCACATTCACAGTAAAACTCACAGATAGACCTAGGAAAAGCAAAAGAACACAGACCAGCCTAGTACAGAGCTCACCTTCCTCACAGAGCACTAATCAACATGCACAGAATTGGCAGAATAGAGACAGACATGCTTTGCTTTCAGACCGCAGAACACACTCTGTCTTCTAGAATGCCTAACCCCTACTGAATACTGGCCTCAAACCACCATACCACACTGTCCATTCTCACTGTAGTCCTGACAGCAACTAACCAATTAAAATTCTCATTTGAGAAGACTACAGTGTGACATCTCAAGGAAATCATGCACCACTCCCTTTACTTTATCCCACCTGGAGATTAAGTGCTCAGGAAAAACGTAACCCAAAAAGCCCTTAGTCTGAAAGGGTTTTTTAAAGCTGGTTTCCACAGTACTGGGAAAACTTAAAAAATCTCTAAGCTTCCTGTAAACATTCCTAAAACATAGTTAGGATTAAAATACTTTAAATCTGAACCACGTATTAGTGACTGCAATGCTATATTTCCGAACTGCCATAAGGCAGTGCCGTCTCCCTCTATCCAGCTTAACTTCTCATCAAAAAAGGCCAGTTATTTATGATTATCCCCCCAGACTGACATGTTTAGGTAAGTGAAAGTACGCTGTAATTTCTTTAAGATCATTACAGTTTTACTGTCTATGCACTTGTACTGTATATGCACCCGCATTAAAGGCATAACTAGCCAATGGATAGCGTTTAATTTTAGGAGAAGCAATACCTTAAAACAGTGCGCTTACTACCTTATTACTCCAAGGATTCTGACAAATTCGCAGAAGTTCAGGAAACAAAAGCAACACAAGGGAACAGAAAGCACTAAATTACAAGTGCAGAGTAAGAAAGCAAGGTATTTACAAAGTAGATAAGTAAGAAATTTATCCACATAATATATAACAGGTGTGAGTTACAACAGTGGCTTCCCAAACACTATTTTTGATCCCTCTGCAGAAGATGGTTAAAAATTACTGATGTATTTTACAAAAGCAATGTATGTGTGTGGAGTCTAAAGGGATCTACTTTTCCACCAGAAACTTTCAGGGAAAGTTTGACTTGATATGAGGAAAAAATTCTTCACTGAAAGGGTGATTGGCCATTGGAATGGGCTGCCCAGGGAGGTGGTGGAGTCACCGACCCTGGAGGTGTTTAAAGGGAGACTGGATGAGGCACTGAGTGCCATGGTTTAGATGATGGTTGGTGTTAGTGTTGGTGTTAGTGTTAAGTTATAGGTTGGACTTGATGATCTCAGAGGTCCTTTCCAACCTTGTGATACTGTGTGATACTGTGAAATATTCAGGAGAGCACAACTGAGAAAGACTGAAAACTACTTATCTAACAGATCTTCTCCCAGTTCTATAATTGTATTAATGGTGCTGGAGTACCACAAAAAGGTATTTCACGAGTAATCTGATCACAAAAGAATTTAAAACACAATGGTATAAGCTGACTGTGCATGTATTTCCACTAAGCACTAAGTTTACAGTTATACATTGCTCTAAGTATTTAAGAGTAACTGGTGCTAAATGGACGGTATACATGGTTGTGATCATAGCAATGCTTTTAGCGTTAAGTTCGTTTCAGGAATGATGTTTTATTGTGGGATAAGCACCATACTTCTCTTTGACACAGACTTCCTTTTTATTTGGCTGACTGCCTCCCATCATGCAGACCATGGAGAGAGCAGAACAGGTAACAGTCATAACGAAGGTTACTAATGGAGCATCTGAGTGACAGATGCCTCTTCGGAATTGCCAGCGCACTCCAAGTAACCAACTAAACAGTTCCAACTAAACAGTTTTATTTTATGATCTGAAGGTTCAGAGAACTGTTAAGAGATATGAGCAGGACATGTAATGGGATGAAGCACAGGAACTCAAAAGAGAGAATTTATTATTTCAGGTGACCAGTGACAGAACTAAAGGGCATGGACTCAAGCTTCGTCAGGGAAAGTTTAGACTTGATGTTAGGAAAAAATTTCTTCACTGAAAGGGTGATCGGCCATTGGAATGTGCTGCCCAGGGAGGTGGTGGAGTCGCAGACCCTGGAAGTGTTTAAGGGGAGATTGGATGAGGCACTGAGTGCCATGATTTAGATGATGGGTTGGTGTTAGTGTTTGGTTATAGGTTGGACTCGATCTCAGAGGTCCTTTCCAACCTTATGATACTGTGATACTGTGATTTCTCTTTGTTACGGAAAACTGAGGACTCTTCAATTAATTTCTGCATAGCTTTTTCCACAATTACACATAAAAATTCCACTAGGAAAGCTGAATCTAAAGGATACCCTATGATAAAGTCATTGCTAATGAGACAGTTAAAAACAGGCACAACATCTTCATAAGACTTGGGAAAGTTTGAGGTTGGTTTGATTGGTACTTTATGCCTAATCCTGTATTTTGGCTCAAAGTTACAAGATTAGGTAAGCAGCTTGTTCCATCAAGAGCCAGCACCCTCTGATGCTCACTGACACTCTACCAATATCACACTTCTAACAGCACACCACCCAACATACCATTGGTGTCATCAGACTCCTCCTCATCTCTGGACTTCCTCTGAGAAGAGGGTCTATGCCTGAGTGTGTCTGGCTGGGCAAAATGCCGAAAGTATCCACTGGGCAAAAGTTCATTTTCCTCCTCTTCGTCCTCTTCCTCTTCGTCCTCCTCCTCGATCTCAAATGTAGGCTCTAATCGGGGCATTGGTCGTTCAGAGTCTGAGTCCTCAAACGGCTCATCCAGCACTTCTGTGGTCTCCGAGATTGTTTCAGTGACAACACTGCTGTTGTGGTGCTTACGCTTGCGGACTCGCCTCTTCCGGTGAAGAATTGGTTTCTGAAAGCAGAAGGTGGGAGTAGATCAGACGTTATCAGGAGCAGTAGAAATAAACTACTGACAAATAGAGAACATGAACAGCAGAGTTCAACAGTCTTAAGCAGGATCAGAGGGCTCCCTTCTGGAATCCAGGCTTCTCTAAAAATACTGACCAGCATCCGCCTCCAGCTCCACAGATGTCAAACACAATGCAAGACAACCGATTTCCATGGAGATTGATAGACTGACATTTGTGCAACTCTATAAACTATTTAAAACACTGAAACTAACAGCCCATCTAGGACAATTGGAAGTTCAGAGACACAGTAAAGATGTGAATAGTTTGGTAGAAGCTGCAAAGATGATACAGAAGAGAACTTTTTAGTGCAGCATCCCATGAAGAGAGGATTTTCTTCATCGTGTTGACAGAATTCACATCTCCGTGATAAATAATTTCAAAGACTTTATACTGTGATTTTAGTTGTTTAGATTGTGTTTGCAAGTTTCTTTTAGAAGTAGGACCATATTTGTTCCTGTTTTGCATGACTCAGTAAATTTTAATAAACAACGTGAAGAAGATCAAAATCACAAGGCAGAAGTCAGAATTAATAAACTTCCCTACCTTTGATTCAACAAAACCCACCACTACAAGAAGCCAGCAGAAAGTACCTTGCAGGACAGAGTTCTGGAGCACTGAGCAGATGCTACCTGTACAGTTAACTCATACCTCATGAACTGTACAATCCTTTGGAAAGCACCGACACGCTGAGAAAACAAACTGCACAATATAGCCAGAGACAACAAAAATAAGGCACACACCTTTCGTTTTAATGTTGGCTTGGTCAGAACAGGTGGAGAGCTTGATCGAGGACTCACAGGCTCATCATCTTCCTCTTCACTGCTATCACTGAAACACCTCAGAAGTGCCCTATCACTGTCACTGAAGCGGCGGGGTAATCTGTCGCAATCCTCTGGGAATCCACACTTCAGTGGTTCCGTGCTCTTTTTCAACTGCCCTCTCCACCTTTCCATACCTTCGCTGTACCGCCGATGGGGAATTCCAGGTTTTTCACCCTTGCCATACTGTCCCTGGGAAACGACAGATTTTTCCTCATCTTCAGCATACCGACCTCTCGGGGCTGGAGACTTCTCCTCACATTCGCCACACCTTCCTTGCAAGGCTGCTGACTTCTCCTCGCAGTCACTGCACCGGCCTCGGGAGGCTGTTGATTTCTCCTCACATTCACTGCATCGCCTGCTGGGAATTGCTGTTTTGTCCTCAGTGGGCAATATCGACTCCTTCTCACAAAAGGGCTCCCGAAGTTTTTTGCCCTTGCGGTTCCATCGACCTCTTCGTGGTGGCTGACTGTTTGCAGGAAGACTATCCAGGTGAAAAATGTGCTTGTTTGGTCGTGTAGAATTGGCTGGAGCCACAACGTCTGGCTTTTTTTCACTCTCTGTAGGTGAGTAAGGCTCTTGCTCTTTCTTCTCCCATGACACAGATTTTACCATCTGATCGAAAGAAAAAGCAAACAGATTTCACACTTCTCATTTAAGCATTTACATCCATCCCAAATTTCATTTTTCACAAAAGCTTCTGAGCAAGAAGTCAGAGAAGTTTAGTAAGAATTACTTTTAAGAATCTGAGAATAAAATAATTGACCTTTATGAGATTCTAATAGCATTAACTTCTACTCCCTTCCTCCCAGGCTATAACAGACCACAAGCTGCTTCCCAACAAGTGATGTCAGTCAGAAGCAGCTATCCAGTGGCCATCTGGAACACAAATATCACCTTGCTACATTCAAACACAGCATTTATCTAATTTTCAAAAAGAACTGAGACAAAAACAAAGCTATTTTTTTTTCATTAAAACGCAGTATTAGTTTAACGTAAATACAGTGACAGCACATCACATGCCTTTCATGCTCATTGCCTGATGAGAGAGGGCAACGCTTCAAAAACAGCAGCCTGGATTTCAGAAGCCTTCACTGCTCTGTGGGCAGTAATTCTAAAGCTATTTGTAATTTTGCAAATGTTTATGACAAAAATCTTTGGTGAAAAAGGTTAAAAGAGTTTTTGTTGATTCACTTCCATTTATGTTACTTGGCACTTAGAGAAATACTGCGTCCTGCAAACCCAAACCTCTTTCACTACTTTGATGACAGAACAAGTTGCTTGAGAGTGGGAGGCAGGTTGGTTGGTTGGCTGGTTGTTGTTCTAACCGCCCCCCTCCAACACACACTGCAAAAACCATTAAGGGTAGAAAAAGTCTTCTTACTCTTTTCAGAGACAGTCTTTAACCTTTCTCTAGACTGTGTCTTGATGTTTTCTCTATTTTTAATTTCCAATCTGAAACTATAAAGATATATAAACTAATCGTGACTGCATTGCTTTTTCTGATTATGCCAAATGCCCAAGCATAGCATCTGAACTCGTTATCATTGCCTGCCGAAGCACCAAGAACAAACTATATGCCACACAGAAGTAACGGATTCACTCTTACACTGGTCTCTGTTTCCTTGTCTTTCTGCTGTTGTTGCTCTTCATTTTCCCCATCCTCTGTCTCCTCTTCTTCGTCTTCAGAGACAACTGAGTTGGAAACTATGATAGGGGTCCAACGCAGACATTCTGCATCCACATCTATGTGTCGCACATTAGTTCTCAGCTTTGCCATATGCTCCTGGATAAGTTTCTCCCGGCGAATGATCACAAACCTAAACAGTAATAACACTGATCAACAACAGGCTATATACCGTATACACTGTCATGTGAAAGAGATATAAGACATTACAAAAAATGGCTTTGTGCTAAACTACAGAGAGGACAGAAAGCTCATTAAAACTGTACAATTTGCAGTACCCTCAGACTACCGGAGAAAGCATCTTAAAACTGAGAATATGTTGTTAAATTCCTTCCAAATCTTGTTAATGGTGATGCTGTTGTCCTTCCATGGTAACATCCAGCTGCAGAGTATCACTGTCATCCTGTGTTAAATGGACAAGGGATGTACGGACAAGCAAAATGCCATCTGGGGAACACGCAACAGGAGGTGAAAGATACTGAATGGTACTAAAAGAAGGGCTTTAAAAAGTTACAGTCCCACCAGAAGAGTGGATTTTATTCAGGGGCTATTAATATCACTGATTCAAGTACGCTGTAAAACTAGGATATAAAACTGTTCTCAAATAACAAGTTTTCAAAAAAAGTTCCAAGTTTAACACAAAATGCAACAGAAAACAACTCCACTCCCCAAACTGCCATGATCTGAACCAAGAATAACTCCTAGTATTTCACCTGACTTGTACATTTAGTGGGGCAAACAGATTACCTCTGCTCTGCATCCAAACACCTCACTTCTCCCAGTGATCCATTCCCCCATTCAGGCATTCCATGTGAATCCACACAGTTAATGGCATCTTTGAGGCACAGAGAAAAGTGAGGGAAAAACTGGCTGCTTAGTGACTGGGAAAGGGAAGAGATTTCCCTCTAGAGAAGGGAAGCTGCTGTTCTTTGCTCTGTTTTGAAAGGGTATCACACTGATTATGCTGAGGGACCCCAAGAGGAGTTGGTCTAGAGACCAGCTTGCTTTCTCTCACAGCTGCAAATTTCTCCAAGGCTCCACAGCTGCAGAGCTACACAGCTGGAAATCTGATCCAGCTTTGGCACTGACATGAGCATCATAAATCTCTACAGCCAGTATTTTGACATTTAAGTCTTAAATAAAATCAAGATTATTTGCTATAACTTATCTCCAAACACCATTAAATTTAATTCAAATACATCTGGACCTATTTGGAAATACAACAGGATTCCTGTACTCACTGATCGCTACGGAAGTCAAGCATTCGTAGGTGATGTAGAGTGGAAGTGATATCTTGAGGGCAGATTCCAGTCAGCTTGCTCAATTTCTTAATGCTTAACTGCTTGTCGCGTTGATGATAAAGGCACTCCAATATTACACTTTTCCAATAAGCCATATATGAGAGGCGCCCAAGGTCTGACAGGGGCTTCTCTGGCGATCCTGCTTGACCCTCACGCTTTGAAAGCAAATAGCCTAAAGATATACATGACAACTTTTTTTAATCAGCAAATATAGCTTCTGTTTCCACCCCAACTTCTTCAATGGCATCTTTTCAGAAAGCAACTGAGTGCTGCAACAAGACAGAGACTATAATTTTGAAGGATTTACTGAGAAGCCTGGCTGATTTTTATTTGTTTACATTCCTTTTCTGGAATGGTACAGTTCAAGATTTCTGAACCACACTCCCATCAGACATCAGCTGAGGGCAATGCCACGAGATGGCAGCAGTGGCCTACCCAGCAACTAAACTGAGCCTGTCATACAGTCTTTGCAATAGCAATGTTGAAGGTGACAAGGGGAAAAAGTATTTTGGCCGTTTAAAACTAACACAGCAAACAATTTTATTGAAAATTCTCTACTGTCAAACCGCTGGAGAGTACCAAGCTCTATCTGTAAAAGCTTAATTAATTTAAGACTGTGACAGACCACATAGGTTCAGTAAGGACTGAGAGGTTACATCCTTCCCTTTATGACAAAGCGGGAAGGGGGCAACCTGCTGGCCAATGGGTCTTCTTGCTGCTGTGCCAATACAGCCCACATTGGTTGATTTCTCAGGATATATCATGGAGCTCCTTTGTCTCACCAATATTTTCAGAATAATTTATCTACACAAGCACATTTACCAGCAAAATCATTCTGATGTAATTATACCAGCAGCATTTTTCCTCTGGACGTTAACTCTAAAATCAGGACATCCACAAGGAGGGCAATATTAGAGATTACATTGAGCATAAGAGATGGTTACAGCTGTAAGCTTCCCCGTGTATTAATCTAAGGACTGTCTGAATATTTGAGAGCCTCAGTATGTCTGGTTTTATTGCTCTCAATGCTAAATTAAAACATATCCATGACTATCTCCTGCTTAGGATGCTCATTCATTTAAGCTGCTGAAGGTTTCTGACTATGCAGTTTTAGAGCTGGCTTTCTGTAGCAAGAACTACCTGCATCAGGTAAACTTCTGCTAAAAACATCATACTGACATATGCCTATAGTTTCCACCCCAAGTTGCTTAAACAGGAAACGTGTAATGGGGAAAATGATTAATTTCAATTTAGAAATTAAGCGCTCCCATAAGAAGAGTAAACTGTGAAGTTCAGATGCTTTTGTGAGCTTTAGAATCCTTTGTTTTGACACGTTTTTAAATTTGAAAAATATCCTCTTCCACAGTTATGCCTTTCTTTAAAATATGAAAAGACAGAGACTAAAAAAAGTGAATAAAAAGTTCCTTACTGAAGTCAATTAGGAACCTGCCATAGCCCTTACGCTGGTACTGTGGAAGAATCATTATGCAGGAAACATTGTACTTCTGTTGGCAGTGCTTCTCCTGTGGGTAAAAAAAAGCAGCAAATTAAAAAACTACCAAACCAAAAATACCCAGAAAGACCAGTGAGAAACAGAAGAAGCTGTTGTTCTATACAAGTCCCTAAAAACTGAGATGGAAAGTGACAGTCAAAGTTGAAATGAGGTGCAAAATTGCCAAACTTGTTTGAAAAGCAGCACATTTGTAGCAGGAAATATGAGCTAGAACTATTGGGTAACAACATTTATCTCACAACCAGCACTACCCATCACCTTCAAGAAGTCATTTGTAGAGCAGGTGAGGTGTTTTAGCTGCAGTGTGAGTCCCTGAGAGCATATACGCTCTTCTACATGATGAGGAAACCTGGTTTGATCAGTTGATGCAGCTGATGGTCTCCACATGGAACACAAAATCTGGTGGTGACAGATGTCTATACCTACATCACAGAATGTGTTATATAAAATGCAAGGGCCTAAATTACAACAGTTGAAGACCCTGAAACAGCATTTTTCACCACAGCAAATGCAGTTCCAAGTCTGAGGCACTCAAATACTTGCCTTGGAAAAGTAGCCAACAAGATGACAGCCCTTGACATCATTCTGTGTCAGCACGTAGAAAAGAAATGGCTCCACATCGTAATAGAGGGTCTTATGGTCCAGGAAGAGTTTGGCTAACAAGCACAGATTCTGGCAGTAGATAGTGCTCACATTGCCATCGACCTTACAGAAATGAGGAAAAGTTTTGTCACTTCATTTGTGCCATGCAAGGACATGGAATCCCCCTGTATCTTTAACATCTAACGTGAGAAGACTTATCTGCCACAGGAAGCATCTCAAAGGACTTAAACTTCCACAACACAAAGACTGTCATCATTACACTCATTAGCTTAAGAGAGATCTTAAAATTCATTTTCCTAAAATGAAAAAGCATTTTTACAAAGCCAGCCTTCTCATGGATTAATAACCTATACATAAGGTCAGCTCGCATGCTCGCTTGTAGTTCTTCACTCTTAGCAACTGAATGCTTCAAGAATGAAGATCTTTAGGGTTATGTAAAACATCACACGATTGGGTGCTAAAGACCCTCTTTTATATACAAAAGTGAGGGCCTTAGTTTTCTAACTTACCTCAAAGACTGAAATATTGTTTTTTCTGTAAATTTCATTGGCTGGAGGATGAAACCAGCCACATTTTTTCATATGCTGCTGGAGAATAGTTCTGCTTTTCATATACTTTAGACAGAATTCACAAAGGTACAACTTGGGTAGCCTGTAAGAAAGTTCAAAGACCGAGACTTTTGTATGAAATTCCTTACTCCTGCAGATAGAGAACATGGTGAAAACCAATCCAGTATGTACAGACCTTGCATATGTGCTAATCAGGCCCAAACCATCTTACTATTTTTGAAGTTATTCTGTAAAAAATGCATATTAAAAAATGTACTTAATGTCCCGCATAATTAGTTTTACACTACTAAGTCATGTCACAAGAAATACCAGCAACCTGATCAAGTTGAAGATGTTGCAACCCACAGGAGGGGTGCGGGACCAGATGATCTGTCTAAAGGCCCAATCCAACCAAAACTCTTCTGTGATATCACATGTACCACATGAACCAACGTACTCTGAGACTCAGGTACTCTAACCACTTAACATGCTTAATAACAGCCTAGGATCAGGTTTATTTAGCTGAGGCTGCTCCCTCCTCAGAGCATGGAATATTTCAACTCTTTGGGAATCCATCTAATCATGTATCCCTGCGGCAGTCTGAATGTTCACAGCATACGCAGGTTGTTGCGGAGAGCTTAGCAACTTTGACTCAGCCTAAAAAGACCTTAAGACATATATTAACTACTATGAGAAGTGACTGGATAATGTGCACTTTGCTTCCTGAATGTCCTACATTCAGGTAGAATCATCATTCTATGCTTGCTGGAGTACAGCTTTCCCATAAGCACTGAAACAGAACAAAGGATAATAAGTGTTTGGTCGTACCTGGAGTATTCCTGTGGATATGGAGATGAGTACCAGGTCTGTATTTCATACTTGCCAAATTCGATGACAGAAGGGCATCGAACTTGTGGGTCTGGAGGTCCGGTCACCCCTACTTTCTATGCAAGGGAAAAAAATATCATCAGTTTCCAAGAGAAAGATTTCTAAACTGAAATAAATTAAAATATTCCCACAGTCCACCCTTCTCAAACTCAGAGATGCAGACATTGCTTTCTGATGCTAAAAATCAGTACCAGTCACATTTCAAGCAAGTGCACGAGTCACAAAAAGAGTTTGTAAGCATTGTCACACCACAGACTTCACTACTTTCACACTTTTGCATGTCATAATTTAAAATACAAACTAGTACACAGTAAAATTTAATAAAATCTCTTTTCAGTCCCATTACTACTTCCTCTCTTTTTATTTCAATAGCCAAGAACAGAAACATATCAACTGCTCCTGAAGTTAAAAATCAGAATATCCAAGTACTGAACATAATGCATTAGTGTCTTCCCATCTCCGAGACTGTATATGCTGCTGTGAATGTAGCATCTATCAAAACAACACTCAGTGTACAGCTATCTGCTTATCATGACGAGTGCAGACTTAAAAAACCCCTCAAATTACTTATTAGAAGGGAAAAACAGAAAATAAAATATTTCAAGTTATTTATAAAACCTTTACTTTCTCTGTCTCTCTGACAGCAACTGTACATCTTATTGGAACTAAAAATAAGGGAACTAAATGCTCTACCTTCAAAGTAAACAAATGTTTTGTCAGTTCATGAAGATTTTCTCTCAAAGACTGTCACTTACACAATTAAAAATTGGAATATTCACCCTGGTCTTGCACTATCACATGAGTTATCTGGACTGCAAAGCTATGAATAAACGAGACCATGTTTCACGCAGGAGGTCAGAAACTGCTGTGAAAACTGCCAGTGAGTTACCTATAAGCAAAACGATGCCAGCAGAATGAAACGGCCATACCCAGGACAACAGCTTAGGGTTTAAAAGGCTAACATTTAAAATTAGCACTTTTCTAAGCGGGACTGGTGTAGGCAGAAGTCGCCTTGGGATCTAATCCCAGGCATACGCATCTTACGGAGCTTTGTCCCAATGAAAAGGGACAGCTACGTTAATCTACAGGTAAGCACTGTAGGATCAAAGGAATCCTTGTTACGGCCCAGTGCAATAGGTCAGTAACACACACAGTTATTGCGGGCATCTGGAAAGTCTTACAGAAAAGAGAGAAACATGCACCTGTGGCAGTGGGCTCTGCGTGGGCGCTGCCTTTCCAGCAACAACGCCCTCCTCCGAGTGAACGTCCAGCATAAGCAGAGAGACCCGACTCCCATATAACCACTTAACACACACAGTGACGAGAAGAAGGCCTTCAAGGGCAGACTGCTGCTTCAGTGCCTACGCTGTTTGGGGTTTGTGTACATTTCTTTCACAGATTTGGCAGTTACTGCCAGACACTGAATATTTAACTTTACCTGCAGTGCTTGTTCCTGAATATCTCTAAACAACTCCATGTCTTTTTCAGTTAAGACACCCTGGCTCCCAAAAAAACGCTCTTCATTTTCCTGTTTTCCATCCCAGCCATCCTGATTGTCTGTAAATGACAGAAAAATATCTTCAGCTGCATTTACAAAGGAGTGCTTGCTTTTTAATGGGGGAAAAAACATCTTCTGGCTGTGTTCAGACACCATGCCAAATTTTTTTCATGGCATTTTCTATTGAGATTTGGGATGACAAAGGAAGAACCAGTTCAGGATTTGTAACCACGTAAGAAGTCCAAAACTCGCCACACCACTTAGACAATCTTGGTATCGGCACTGGCACAGGTTGTCCAGGGAAGACGGGGATGTGTCATCCCTGGAGGTGTTCAAGGCCAAATTGGATGGGGTTTTGAGCAGCCTGATCCAGCGGAAGGCATCGCTGCCCATGGCAGGGGGGACTAGAACTTTAGGGTCTATTCCAGTCCAAGTCATTCCATGATTCTGTAGTATCAGCAAGGCACTCCCAAAGCATTAACCGACTGTTCTTTCAGCACAAGCCAGGCTAATGCACACAACTATTCTAAACCTGTGAATCTTGTATGTTATTGTGGAATGTTTTCCACTGCTGACTTAGGAACAATTCAAGCTATGAAACTATTCAACAAGACCATAAAGACCTGAATAGATTAAATTAAGGTCCAGCCATGGATTAATGTCTTAATCTAGAAAATAAAACAAGGAAAGTAGAAGTGCACTTAAAAGAAGGGATGCTCTCCAGCAAGAAGGTGTCAAATTGCATGAAGCAGGTTCCTCTATGGCTGAGAAAATGAGGAAATATTTGTATACACGCTTATAGCATAAATTGGAAACTTACAGGTCTCTCAGGCTGGTTTTATCTATGTTTCCCATTTTGTACTTCTACCTTGCTGTTCTTATTTCCATTAACCAGTCCTTATGCTACCTCTTTCAAATATGACATTATTTAGCACATTCTTTATTCTGAACATGATAAAGTTCATTCTTTACTGTGCAGATGACAGAGCACTGAAATAGACTGCCTGAGGAGGGTGGGTAGTCTCCATCTCTGGAGAGATCCAAACCTGCCTGGATGTGCTCCTGTGCAGCTACTGGAGACGACCCTGCAGAGTGTTGGACTGGATGAGCTCCCAAGGGCCTTTCCAGCCCCAACTACTCTGTGATTCTGTGAAATTTCCTGGCGCTATCTGCAAGCCCCTCATTGCCAACAGGCATTTTACCTCAGAGTAATCACTTAATCCCTCACCACACCTTGCTGTCATATAGAAAGGCAAAGGCCTCTATGATGTCTTCCTTTTTCCAACCGGTATTCTACCTCAATGCACCAAAGACAGCCACATCTGAGTTTCAGCTCTTACAATTCTAGTCACTTCTCCATTACAGCCTTCAAACGTTTTATTGGTGATACTTACACTGGCAGGGTGAAAAATCTTTACCTGTGGGCCATTCTGAAGTGCTCGATTTCCTGGTACCCTTTTTCCTGATCCTGTACTGTTGAGAATAGTCTACCACTTCCCCTCGAGCTTTCCGTCCATCAGGGGAGGGAGTGAAGAATTTAGTAAGGCCATCTATAAGCCCTTTGGTTTTCTTGTTAAACTTCAAGGTGGTGCTGCCATCTCTACAGAAGTCCAAGACATCTGTCTGCTCCAGGTATCCTCCTTCTGATGATGCTGACTGGCCAGACAGAGTGATCTTGCGCTTCCGACCCCGACCAGGGCCAGTTCGAACTTTGCTGAAAGGGCCTTTTGATCTGAAGAATGAGAAGAGGAAGGATATGGTCAGAAGATTTGGTAAGGTGGTTCATTTGGGGTTGCTAAGTGGACTACCATCTTCCCTACTTATTTATCAATTACAGAGAAGCTAAATGTCAACTGAGAACTTAAAAAACGAGGAGTAGTCAGGAGTCTGCACACCACAGAGGAGCCAGGATTCCAAGCACCTCAGCAGAAGCACTGTACTCTTTCTTCCCACGTTGGATATTATGTACAATTAATTTCAGTATAAACAATAAAATTTCACCAAATTTAATACAACATTAAATTTTCAAACCAGCAGTCAGAATTAACAGATTGCACAGAAAGTTTTGGTTTATGCAGTCATTAAACACTTACATTTGCCATTTGTCAAAGCTTTCATACTGATATGAAATTGTCACAAGAGCTACGCAGAAAGTTAACTGCAGGACATGACATCAGCTAACAACCTATATCACTGATGGCCCTCTTAGCAGAAAACAGTGCTGATCTCCAACCAGCTGCTGTCTTTCAGGTTTGAAATTTTAAAACTCTACGTACAAAACAGAGCATTTAACAGTCGGCAAGATTCCCTTAGACTGACTGCTGTTTCAGGAAGCTGACTGTTTTTAGCTACAATCTTTGCAGCTAGAAGATAGAAATAGGCTGCTTTTTCCTAAAAAGAAAAACCAATCATCTGTGCACAATTCTGTGGACATATTTTGCAAGAGAAATGATGGAACACAGGCAAGAAAACTGTGACTAAATCATGAAATGAAAATTAAGAGAGACAAAGCAGCAATAGCAGAACAGTTATCCCAAGATTTCCTGCTCACCCAAACCCAATCCAATGACTGGCTCCCCACAACCACCACAACAAGCCCACATAATCTGTCCCAGCGCAACAGAGCACTCCATAAATGTCGAAACATGTGGAATGGAAGCAGAAAGGCACTAAATATTTTGTGGCAGCAGTTGCAGATTAAATATACATCAAGCAACAGCCTTACATGCTTCACTGTAGATGTCTTAGTTTCTCTGAGCATCATAAAGGGCTCTTGAGAAATGCAAAGCAAAACAATTATTTACACTGGAAGAAGCAGCCATCAGCAGAACAGATTTGACATGAACAGCAAAATTCATCTAAGACTATAAGGAACAGTTCAAAACTGACCAGTAAGTTACTGCAACGGGTAAGTTATCTGCCTTTTATCTTGGCAAAAATCAGCACCGAGATTAATTCTAGTCTTTCACAGCACTCTTCAGAAATACTGTATTAAAGCAGAACAAACAGCTCTTCTTTGAAAAAGAAGTCTTCTCACAGAGTAGACCAAACACTTCAGGAACACCCATTGCCCTAGAAAATCTCACACCTTACTCCTCCGTATTAAGACACTTACGGTGTGTTTTGATTCTTTAACCTGTTTTTGGGACGTCCTATTGGGTTAGCATAGCGTCGTTTTATCTGTGCTGCCTTCTTGTGCAGAAGTTTTCTTCCTTTCTTCCGTGGTCGACATATCTGACATATCCACATACCTGTAAGAGACAAGCCTCCATCACTGAATGTAAGGGACATCTCTGTAGAACAAAAAAGAGAATTACAGGCCCCAGACCTTCCAGCAGAAAGGGCAGAAACAGTGCCAAAGGCCCCAATCATCACATATACCTGTAAGAACAATTATGTATCAGTTACAGCAATCTAAACTCAAGCCCAGTTAATTTCCCACCCTCCACCCCTCAGATACACTTCACACAACCATGCAGGAAGCCTCTTCAATTCATAGCACATTATCAGGAAACCATAAAAACAACACATTTAATTTTGCTATGCTCTGCTTACGACTACACCACTTCCAACTACCTTCTTTGGGAAAACTGTCTTCTAATTGCCAAGGAAGAATCTTCCATAGATAAGCTGCTCTCTAATGGAAGAGAAAAACTCGGTTGCATTCCAGGACACTCTATTGTCCAAAGGGATATGACTTCAAAAACTTAGAAGTCTGTTCCTTTCTTCTGTTCAAGGCTGTTCATTCAAATGGAAGCAGATGATTTTAATCTGTAAGGATCACTTCTATTCCCTCAAACCTCAAAGACTGTTTTCAAAACCTTTCACAGATAATAATGTAAAGCAAGCAGGAGACAGCGGAAAATCTGGATGTGAAGTTCTGACCCTCCTCTAGTTTCTAATACCTGAAAAGCAATGCTGTAAAGAACAAGTTAAACATAGATAAAACAGGACCAAATATTTAGAAGCATTTTCTACCCTCTGGTCTCTTTCAACACCACCTTAAATCACCCTTTTCATCCCAAAGTCCTCACCTTTTGGCATTCTGGTAAGAGGGGGGTCGCAGCATTCCATGTGAAAGCCACGGTCACACGAGTCACAAAAGAGCATATTATCCTGTTGAAGACACATAAAGTTGATCTCTCTTTAGATACGTATCACCATTGAGTCCTCTGTTAATTTTTCACCCCCTCAGAGAACACACACACAGTTTTCAACTATAAACAGAAAATTTCCCAGTTCTCAGGAGACTACCAGACTGAAAACCTGAACCTATATGCACAAGACTGACATTCTCTTCATTCAGTCTATATTCCACTGTACTCACAGCATTTTTGCCCTGATCTCGACAGGAACTGCACGTTTTGCACTCAATACACTGCCATCGCAAGGCTTTCACTCGAACTGTCAACTCTGGAGAGAACTTCAAACAGGACGGATGACCTACAGAAAAAGAAAAAAGTTATACCAGCAAAACCATTCCACTACTGTTAATGCTCACAGATTAGTTCATTAATTATGTGTCCCCACACAGAATTTTCATTATCCAGATACCCCTTTAGGTCCTTCTATTCTTATCTACTCACAGCATCAACCCAACACCCTAGATAGCAAACAGCAGGCCCATATACAAAGGAACACCCAAATAATTTTTCAGAACTGAATTGAGATCATTGTTACACGCTTTTAAAGAAGCCTCCAGGAGCCAAGTTAACTATTTTTGTGAGGTTAACTTAACTGTCTCCCCTCTAGGAGCATGGTATTCAGCTGAACTAACTGTATTCTATGACATAGATGCACACTCCTCACACATATGGGTCAGAAGCAGTCACTATGCACAGCTCCTCAGCCTCAAGCAGCCAGGCTATCACCAGCAGTGCTGTAAAATGTCACCTACCACTGTTGCCACAGTCAGCACAAGAGATGAGTTCTTCAGGTTTCTTCTCCCGATTTTGCTCTTTTGTACCAAGGCAAAAACTGCAGATTGGAATTGGTTCAGCAACCGGCTGTGCACAAAACAGACAATAAAAGCACTGAGTATATCAGGGGAGCAAATCATAACACAGAAAAATCATACAGACATTTATATCACTGTAAACAGGAATATACACCATGTCTCATAGATCGCAGATGGTTCTCAACACGCAGCACTGCATTAAGCGTAACCTGAATAGAAGGGTCCAAAGACAAGATACATAATCCTAGGTATACAGGAAGAGAGAATGGAATTCTAAGGCTAGGGGAAACTTGGAAAAACAAGCTGTGAAAGAGGGCTGTAAATTAAGACATAATGGAATACAAAGTTTGAGAGAGTTGGTGCCCTCATTTGTCAACAAATGAATGAGGTATGAGGAGATGCAGCAGTGGAAACCAGATGATCCCAGAACACAGCAGTCTTTAGAAGCTCCCAGTAGGTATCCAGAAAGTGGCAGTGCAATTGTCAAAAGCACTTGCAATCCATTACCTGGAATAAAACGTGGTTTAGGACAAGTACAACTGTACAACCATTAACATAGTTATGAAATAAAAGAAAATTCTATTTAGCACTAAAAAGCAGCAGATGGAAAGGTTTGCTCTCTCTGAAAAAGTTCAGGTGGTGTAAAGATTAGGTACAACACTGGAAAAATAACAAATTAATATTAACTGGTCAATGACACATCTGGTCTGGCATAAGCAGAATATTTTTAAAGCCAAGGGGCAACATTTTACAACAGCCTCCTCAAAGATGTAACAATGCAATAACTGACTGTTTTGAAGTGGCACCTGACCAACTATTGAGACGAAAAGGACCGACTCATCTCCACTAAGAGGAAGAGCTGTTAATCTAGCAAATTCTTTCCCATCTAGTTCTGCATTTTCCAAGTCAAGTCTGTGATTTATAGTTTTCAGAGCAAAGATATAAGCAAAATCTGATTTAAAAATATGCTAAAATCACATTTAAACCACCAGACTATAGAAAGTTTTGAGACACATTCTTTTCACGGCCGTTATTGCGCTGCAGTTAAATGACTTCACGCATATCTTTTCCAGAGTCTATTAAGCAGCTACACAGGCACACAGTGTTAATTACTGTAGGGAAGTAAAAGCCAGCAGAACTTCAAGGAATCTTTACTCTTTTTGCCAAAGTAAAAGCTATATCCAGAATAGTTTCTTGCTGAAATTAGGTTGGTTTACATTATAACAACATGGAAGCTGGAAGCTTCAAGTTGTACCTTTACTTTGGAGCACAGATCCAGCACATTCAGACTGAGGTGTGTTCCCCAAAATGTTCACTAGATGGAAACAATCAGAACACCTTCAGAAATTTACTATTTCAAAGCTGAGCCACAGAAGGTGGAATAGCTGCTCGGGAATGAAAGCCACCTCACTCTGAACACAAGTATTCATCTTAGCCTTTGGGTAAATCCCAGATGATGCTGAAGTGTAAACTGATATGAAATCACCTGCCCGAACTATGTCAGTCTGAAACACACTCATACGTGTAGTTAGAAAGAGTAAAAACTGGAATCCTTCAAATGAGAAAGGAAGGGACCAACCAAGACAACCGTAGACAGTTATGACAAGCATATGGATCACTAATGGCCAAGTGGGAGAGGGAAATCAGCATCTTCACTTCCACAGGAAGTATATCTTTCCAGGCATAGGTGCTACAGCAATGTTGGGTAAAGTCAGGTATGCAGGGATCCCCCATCCTCTTTCAACACAACACAAGAGTAGATTGACCATACACCAACTGGTCTCTCTTTGCTCACGACTGGAATCCAGGTGCCAGACAGCTGCTGCAGTCAGCATGCAGCTTACTGAGGGGAAAACTATGTATTAAGGGTCTGTCGGTGCTTTCATTTCTTTGGAAACAAGCTCTCAGGAACTACTTTTACACTACTTTTTCTAAGAACATTCATCAGCATCAATTTCCCTGCATATGTGGCCAAATCTTACTTTCTGACACAAACATATCATTGATTTTTAACTCATTGTTAAGAGTCAATGTGACATTCGACTTGCACTATCAAATGCTGAGGTATCAGCGTTATTAACCCGGTATTACAAAAACAAGCAATAAAGCAGAAGGGTTCAGAATGACAACAAAGCTATGAGAAAAATGTTTATATTACTCTACATGCTTCCGTTAACTTTGTATTTATTCAAAGAGAATTTTTTTAGAACCTCTATACAGCCAACAGTCTAAGACAGTCTTTGTCTCTTCAAGCCAGTATTTGTGCACACCCTGTTCATCCCCACAGTCCTTCAACTTTCCATGTCCACATGAAAACATGTCTCACTTTGGAAGAACCAGATTAAAACCCTGTCCTTCACAGCTGAAATGTGTCCTGCATTTACCACCTCCGATAAACCATAAACACACACTTAACCACATTTATAAAGCAAATCAGCTACAGCTTGGGGGAAAGAATAGAATTCTAGCAGTATTCAAAACATTTTAGAACAATTTATTAAATTGGAATAACTTTGAAGGTGGAGATCAGGCTACTCCTCCACAGCTTCTGTATGAAACCGTGTTATGCTAAGTATGGAGAGATTTCACTGCTGCTGTGTTTGTTCAGCAAAGAACATGCTGGCAAGCGAAAAACGCAAGCACACAATGAAAGATTCGAGAAAACAAGACTGGAAGCAGCCAGCTCAGTTTCATACTGCAAATTGTTGGCAGACATTCAACTCCTTCTGCTGTTTTTCTCGCAAGCACATCTATCCAAGTGATGTCACCAGCTCCAGCGAGGGAGGGAGCCAGAACAAATTGGACTGATTGTCCTGCAGCCTGCCAACCTCTCAGCACATGTTCTTGATATACAAAGGATGTCTAGAAACCAAATGGGCTCTTGCAGATTCACAGACTGTACCCCCTTCTAAAGATGACTAGAGAAGTACCTATGGAAAAAGCCAGGGGATTAGCGGGAGGCAGGATTTTAAAATCTCAGTTTTAGCCAATCCACCTTCTTAATTTAGGAAAGGAGAGGTAGGAAACTGCTCAAAACTTACAGCCAGCTCTCTAGCCCAAACTGTCAGAACCCAAAGGCACTTCAATTCCTGCAGACTTTTCAATACCATCAGAGGTTCATGAGGTACCAGGACTGTCCTTGCCCAACCATGACACACCTTTTGTAGCGGTCACTGTGTTTGGAATTGAGGAGGTGTAAAATTAAAGCCAGTATGAAAGAAACACACACTCAAACTGGCTTTTTTTTTTTTTTTGAGACATCCTAAACATGAGCACTCCAAATAGATGATCTACCACATCCAGGACTTGCAGACCCATCCCCACCACAGTGTTGGTGTTCCTGAGCCAGGAAGTTAGCCAGAAGAACCAACAGATGGCTTCTGAGGATTTACGCCAGGTAACACCTTTTTGTGTGTCTGTTTTTAAACATCAGACGAAGTATTTCTCCTTACTCCAAACAGCCCACGCTGTCACAAAGGTCTGCCTCAAATGCTGAAGCTACTGGAAAGAGCAGACGAACCAGAAAATCCAGGGGGAGGGTGTACAACCTATACAACATGAAGAAAGTGATTTAAAACATGAGGAAACATGTTTCAATGAGCAGGGCATCACAAAGCCTGGATTCCATGCCTTTTGACTCTGTGGCTGGGGAACAAAATTGCTTCAGTTTCATGCCTCGATAATATCAGAACCACAGAATTTTCTATTAGCAAAATGATTTTACAAATAATGTTTTCTGCTGTATATAGGGAAACCAGCATAATTTGGGCAATGTTATTCAGCAATATCAACTCATGGTGGCAATGGGTTCAGTTTTTTTAACCTGAGTCACCTTTCTCCTATCCGAGCTGCCAGATCTCAACTCTTAAGTGTTCTCCCCAGTCAGCCTGGTGAAGAAAAAAATATCAAGCAATCAAGAGTAAAACCACAAATTCCTTAAGATACTCTTTGTGCTCAAGAAAACAATGCTAAATATATTTTAGCAGACACGTGAAAAACTATTACAATAACCTATGTATGCATGTTTGTCTGCGTGAATGCACAGTTTGTTAAAATTCACCTGGTTGAGTCTCACTTGACAGAACGCACAATGTTTACAGGGCAGAGTGATGGCCTGAAACATGAGGCTACATTAAAACATATGTAAGGAGAAAAGATGAAGTACACAGAAGAAAAAATAAACATGAAACACACAGCTTTTCCTAAGAGATTTAGGAAAAAAAAAATCAAAGGACACTGAAAATAAGTACTGCTGTTTGATGCAGGACTGTTGCAATGGAGAAAATGTCTGACATGATGCTACAAGGGTAAATTGAGGTGCGATGGTTGACAGTTCAGATAGTAGTGCAGTAAATACAGGCTGAATTCCATGCAGTGGTTATGGCACCTGGAAACCCATGGAAAAAAGCCATGTGGGTGCTGCCTGGGGTTGACGTTCAGGCTGATGAAACTTCCTTACTAACAAACATGGCCCCAAGAAGAACTTCACATAATGTCAACTGGAAATATTTAGACAGTCAGTCATTAAATAACCTTCCCAGAGCCAATAAGTCCCCTAATCAGAGGATTAAATTAATTCAAGATTTGTACACCACAAGCAGAATCACACGCCAAGATTTCCTGCCTGCACACAGGGGAGGGAGAGGCTCCAATTTCTTTATTTGCAGGATAAACTCCTTTCTTTTGACACGGATCCAGGAACATGGCAGTTCAAGTGACTGAAGTTTTCTTACCCAAAAACTATACCCTGTGAGCTCTCTCCTATGCTTTGCCCCAGCCTCATAATTATCAAGAAAATAAAGGATGCAGTCTTAGGAGCAACAGTTGATGACATCACTCCATGTCAGATGAAATAATACAGAAGTTTTCACAGCTGCAAAAGCAAAACACACCCCTTCACTCAACAGCAAACTAAAATTTTGACTGCTTTCCCTAGGAATGGTTTGTAGTCCAGGATACTTTGGTTTTCACAAAAAATAAGGAACTTCAGTATTGACTTTGATTTCTAAAAATAACATTACTTTGGGGAAGGCGTTTTTGTAAACATCTAAGTTATTTCTGTGCATGTAGGTAATTATTCTGTCTTTAAATACCGTACTCCGTTTTATTTCAGCATTAGCTGCATCCCTAAAAGAAGGGAAAACATTAATTCATGTTTGTTTTCCAACTGAAGTAAAAACACTTACCACAACGCAGGGGTCCACATAAATATAACAGAGAAGTTACAAAGGAACTGTGAATGAGAATTTAGTGCCCATAGAAAATACCTGACACTAGGCTGCTATTTGTACTTACTCAGGATACCTACACAAGTGCAACTACAGGACCAAATCCTACTCATTCTTTGAAGCTCTACCTCCCTGAAAATGAAATTTGACAAAAAAAACCCCAAACCTCTCTGCATATAATTCTTCACTAAAAAATCCACTGCCCTATATAGCACCCTTGACAGAGAGATTTCACAGAGCCCCTCAGCTCCTGTGCCATGCCATTCTCCCTCCCATACCCCATGCTGTCTGCACAAGCAGAGACTGTTCCCACATAAGCAGCCTAAACACAGTGGAGTGTCAAAACCTCACACGGACACAGATCAAACCTTTTCCAAACCGGCATGCTGTCGAGAGCCTGCTCGTACAGCAGTACCCAGAGGCAGCAGAGCCGGGCACAGTCTGTGCCAAGATAACACTGCATGTTTATGGGTGTCTATTGGTGCAGCTGCAGCACCAAGCAAAGGCATCTACTTCTTCCCAAGATCGCTCTAGAGATTTTTGCAGGCATCTTAATGATCAGCAGCTTCTGACGCTCATTCTCCTAATGCTGAGCAGTAGAATTTCTTTCCTTCCACACACACCTTCAAAGAATTCCCTATGAGGCCAGACAAGTGCAGAGATCCAGCACTCCAATCAAAACACCTCACCATCAAGTGCCCAGGATCGAGTCTCTAACATTGAGGAGGAACCTAAGTCCTGGTCACACACTGGTGAAGAATTTTAAATTAAGTCAACTTCCCGCCCGGAGATATTTAAAAGCTGTGTCAATCACCAACTTTTCTAGACTTTTGAGATTAGATGGGACAATTTAACAGAGATAGGGAGAAGCGTTGAAATGGTGATTTCCTTTATAATTCGTAACACCTTTAGCTTTGACATTATCGCCATTTCACACATGGCTAAATAGAGACAGAATGGTGACTGAACTTGCTGCTAAAGATTTAAAAGCAAATATTCCAGAAAAAGAAGAGCTCCATTCTCACATTTTTAATAATATTTGTGCAGGTATTTAGCTGTGCACCAAGAACCGTAATTTGTTCTACCTAGCTTTCATAAATACAGTGAATTGATAGAGATATTGATAATTAAACATTTTCAGGTCTTCATAGAAAGATGCTTGGAAGCTTCAGTATTTTCAACCCAGAATTCACCATTCTTGCATGGGTCCATGGGCTGGGTAACTGCACTTCAAAATTAACTCAGAACAAGCAAATATATTATCAATGGGATTCTGTTTGCTGCGCCAGGGTCATTCTTTTTGGACACCCTCCTTCCTCCTTTCTTTTCAAATCTCACTGCAGTCCAGATTTACCATAATAGTGGTAAAAATGGAATGACTGCCAGATTCCTGGACAGTGAAATAGGCAATGAACTACACTTTCCCATCCAATGCCCGCAGCAGTATTCATGGCTGTTACAAGATAAGGTGTTCACACACTCAGATTTACACAACAAATAAAGAAAAAATGTAGATAGATTGAGCAAAGACTAACATGGCTTATCACAGCTCATTAGGATAAATCTAGTTTGGAACCCTTTAACCAGGCAAGTAGGAATAAAACCTACCTACCTGCCTATTCCACAGAGGACAGAGGTCAAAGGACTCAGCAGTCTGTCACACGTAGCATTTGTTTACCACATTTTCTGTTGACTGCACATTTGTATTTATTTTAAGAACACGGAACCTATCTTTCAACTAAAATGACATTATTTCATTTAATATTTATAACATTTTAATTGTTTTTCCTGCCACAACTATTACTTAAGACAAAATTGCTGGGAAGCTCAAGGCAGCACAGGGACAGAATCACCTGCCCTTATTCTCTCTGCTGTGTCTTCCCTTGCTATGTAACAAAACTGACACTGGGATCAAGCTGTGGTTTACTTAGCAGTGTCCTCCATCAGCCAGCATTCTCCCTGTCTGACTGTACTTTAAAGCTCTGCAGAAAACAAGGTTTCTTTATTAACCAAATTTCAGAGATGTGTCACTCCTTATCTGCCAATGGTCTCCAGGACAGAAAGGATTAACAACAGGGATCCAGCCAAGATACTTGGACCCACCTCCTCCTTTTTTAGCTGTTGCTTAAACTGTGTCAGAGAATGGCGCTAACACTTCCTCCACAGAACTGCCCCACTGATGTAGACACTCATCATGTCCAATGTCTTCCCACAATCACAAGCTGTGCCTTTAAGTTGCAACTGGTTCCCAGAGACCCTCTGGGTGTCAATTCCACCATCGCACTCTAACTGCAATCTCATTGCACCATTCACAGCTGTCCATGATAGTAAACCCTCTGATACATTTACCATAAGTCCCTTCACCTGTTTGCTACTCCAGTGAACCCGGTTCCAAGACATTTCTGAGCACTCGAGTTCCCAGAGTAAAAGTACAGACAGAGGCTATCTGCTACCAACCACCAGTTTTCAGACAGAACTGCAGCCCTCTCTTTCACAGAACCAGCTGGAAGAGAGCGAATCCTCCCGCTGGAAGCCAAAGCTTGAGGAGTGCCCTCGGAAAGCATGGGTGAGCTTTCAAAATGTAATTACAACGCTCTGGTTGCAGATCATTTAGGTACTCCACCCAAAATAAACCAATTCACAAATAACCTCCTTAGCAGCAATGGGACAGTCTTTGGCTTTAAGACATGGAATTAACAGTTATTAACCTAAAACAGACACAATACAGCAACAGCTATTGTATGCTTAGAGGCCTTCAGAATGCCCTCAAAGTATCACCATGAATTTTCTAAACAGATACAAGAACTCTGACTTCAAGTGACAACATCAGGGCACACTGGGATCCAGACTATTATTTGCCTAAAGGATGCTGCAGGATAATAACCTGCAGTTAAAGTGACATAAATACCAATAAACAGATTGCAACCAGTAAGAGCCATGCCACAAGGAGCACATGTGAGACAGCTGCAAACGGAATCTGCTTTAGATAGTCCTAACTTTCAGCCACAGGGGTTTCCCTCAATTATTTTTTTCCAAGAAGCACTTTCAGAAATTTGTTTTTGTACTCTCAGCTGTACTGCACACAATAATAAGATACTTACTTAAAGGCTGCCATACCTATATCTGGTTTTAACTAACTTAAAAGACAGTTTCAAGAAGGGTGCAAATGAAGATCAATGAATACCATCTGTATTTTCCTTTTAATTGTGGAAGGAACAGCCCTATTGTCCTGAGATCAAATTTCAAATGCTCTGGAAGCATACACCATGTACATAAATTAGTTTAACTTCTCCCTCAAGCTTGCTGGTGTGTTAATGTATATATTTTTTTTTTTTTAATAATAACAATTTGACAAAAATTCTTAAGGCCTTTTAACTTGCGTTCTGCAACAAGTGTCAACAAAAGAAAAGCAGAGCAAGCTGTCTTTATCTAGAGCTTCCAGCCTTATGACCTGCATCCAGCTATAGCCTAGTTCCTCCCAACAGTGTACCACGAATGAGCTCTTTGCTCCTGAACAGCACTAACTAGTACTGTAATGTAGTAGTCCTGCAGGAGTGCAGTAATTCTTGCATTGTAGTCATACTACATTAACTATTAAACAGTACTTCTTAATTGTAGTCACACTACAAAAAAAAGTCATGTATTGGCCACACAAATGGTAAGTTAATTTGTTAAATACTTTATTACTATTTTTGTTGACAGTGAAAAGATAAACAGAACACGCAGGGTAGTGAAACAATACACTTCAGCATTCCAGGGATAGCAGCTTTAACATTGATCAAACCCTGCTGCATTAAGGAGGTAACTTGTCCGGGCTTTTAGACAAGTACTACATTCCATCTCCCACACCTTCACTGTTTTTTGACTGAAACCAGTCCTCAATGGCTGTGGTAACCTCTGGCAGAGATGCAAGGTGTCCACACGAACAACATCTCCTTCCCAAACTGTCTCTACAGCACCTGCACCAAGCACTAACAACAAAAACCCAATCAAACCCCAAACCCCAGCCAAGCAGTGGAGCACATCCCTGAAAATTTCAAGAAGATACTCTCCAAGATTTTCCTGCTTAGTCACACCAAGCCTTTCTATACCCAAAGATGTCTCAACAGTCAAGATATTTTATGTATTTTGTTTAGCCTTTATAAAGATGACAAAAAAATCTGCCTGTCACCTATGACAGAAACAACACCAAAGTCAAGTCTGGTGTTTAGTCCAAAACACCACAGGGAAAGCAAACGTAGCTCTTAACTGGAATTCCCACTTTTGCTTCTGAACTACAGGAAACCAAAAAGAAAAGGTGACTTCCTTAAAGCCTACAAGAGAGACGGCACAGTAGCACTTACAACTTAAAGACAACTTCCTTGTTGTCAGTCATGGCCACTAAGAGATAAGCAAATTTCAGCAGAGCTTTTTTTTTCCTGTTTGCTTGTTTGCATCGAAGTAGTAACTTTAGGCCAGGGATTTAAAAACCATAAAGTCAGCTGCAAGTCACTACTACCTGGCAAATCATGATAACCTGCCAGGGTTTTTGCCACTGAACACTAGAATGGGATATTCTCAGAATGCAAAGATAAAAAGATCTGGAAAAAAAAAAGTATGAATCTTGGCATGGGTTATACGACAACAACAACAAAAAGAATAATTTATTGAGATCCCTTGCAACAATTCCACTATAGCTGCAGTGCATTCTAACATTAATAACAATCCTTGGAGTGCTGGAGCCGCTCAAATGTGAGCAGGTGGAAAGGAATTAGGGAGCATATCTAACAGCCCAAAATGTACACACAAGAACTCGATACACATTTTTCCAGGGGACAAAACCCAAACCCCAGACCAAATCCAGTATTTGCAGTAGCCCATATTATCGCTGGCCACTTTGATGCATCCCAGTTTAAGAAAACCCCAGGGAACGCTTCATCTGCAAGAGCATCAAGCTAGTCCTGAGTTTTGTCTATTAACAGACAACTGAATAGGCTGCAAAACATATGGTATTAATAATAACAATATGCACTGCTAATGTTTTCCACTGTTACTACCACCCTCAATCCAGCTGCCTCTGCCAGGCTTGTTTACATCCAGCTTTCATACCATTTCACAGCTAAACTGATTTCATCACAGATAGAGTTGGAGAAGGACACAGGAAACATTTGTAGACAGAATACTTGACAAATGGACAGAGGAAACCACTGGAGTTTTCAGCATAGCAGTGCTTGCTTCCCGCATTCCACCAAGCCACAACACAACTGACTATTTAAGTGATGCACCCACAGCAGAGCTCCCTTGGTTAAATCAGAGATTCAGAGAAACTTCACTGCAGAGCTGCTTTAAGGAAAATGACTCCTGAAGTAGTTTTAAGTCTTCAAATCCAAAGAGATCATAATGCAGTCCCCTCACTAGAGTGAAGCTGACTTGAAATAACATGAGGAGCACACAGCCAAAGAACTCGTCCCTGAAGAGGATTTTTACAACAACAAAATTCCCAACACTGCTGAAAAATGTACCTTTTATGGATAGCAAAAACAATTTTCACATTCTGAAAGTCCAGCAGACCAATAGTGCAAAGATATGAATTACTGTCAAACGGGACTTTCATAAACACAGACAGCCTTCTGTTTTACTCTGCTTCCACAGTAGCACCAGGACAGGAAAGATGATGACTGGGTATGAATTTCACTCTAACACCTTCATCCTGAGGTTGGAGTGGAGGGTCACAAAGACCTTAGGAATGCAGAAGGCTGACAGAATGGAGGGGAAAAGAGCATAAAAATTAGAGAAAACTACAGAAAAATACTTTGATTTGTACATACAAGAAGAGTGGGGGGAAGCGCACAAAAGGGAACAGAAGCCCACAATCGTTCATTCCAACATTTCCATGCTCTCTACAGTCTCTGATTTCTCTCTTCTTTTCAACCGCAACACCCTATATCACAACAAAGCTGTCCTGGGACAGAAAGTAATTCTTCCATTGTGAACAAAGAAAGCCTCTGACAGCATTAGGCGGCAACTGCTACCCAACGCATCAAATAAGAGGTGAACTGACAGTTAAATAAAAATGTGAAAATAAGAAATAATCTCAAGGAGCTTTGCAAATCCACCTCGCCTCAAAGTGAAGATGTTTCCTTCCCATGTTTTGACAACACAACTACAGCCAGCCTGCTGTGATACATTCGACTCCACTGTTCAGAAGCGTGAAGAGGTAAAGCCCACAGCACCTGATTGGCAGTTTTCAGGTCCAAAGTACAAATTACACTTCCCCTGATCCAGCTTTGACATTTGGACACAGCAGGATCCTAAAAGCATACTTGTCTTTTCTGACTTACAAGACACAAGTTAAACAGATCGTGGACCTCAAACTGCAACTCGGTATCGACACAGTTCATCAACTACAAGAAAACGCTCATGCAAACCGGGTCTTACCTTATCCTTTTCATGGGGAAGGAGACACACTGGAGGGAGACAGGAAAGGGACTCAAAACTCTCCTTCCCATCAACATTAGTGGTTGCTTTAGTGCTGAGCTGGTACAGAGGTCCATCTTTAAGGAGCCTGCCATGGCCAACAGCACGTTTGACGGCTAATCGTAATTGCTGGTGAAAAACAGAGGCAGCACCACCTCCAAATAACGCAGACACATCTTTCTGACCCTTCAGAAAGCGCTCGATGTTCTTCAAGGATGAGCCACCAGACTCAGCCAAGCCCTCAATTGCTCGTTTGATAAGTTTATTCCAGTCCACGTTTGGTTTACCATCCAATTTGCCATGGTTCCGAGGCTTCGGAAGTGCTATTCTCCCAGGATTATCAGGATCCTTGTAGGAGTTGAGACCCTTGTTGGAGACTTTCAAAATAGTTCCATCTTTAACACTCAACTCTAACTGTTCCAGAACAGTTTTGCGGTCCAAACCATGTGAAGATGACACTGCATTGCATATCCTTTCTTCTGAAGGACGCTGTTTTTGCTTCTTTACTTTTTTGATTGCCTCCAAAATCCACTCTGTATACAGTGGGTTGGCGAGTTTTACCATGGTGAAGAATTCTGTATATCCATAGAGTCGTTATCCTTTATCCCGATGCTGAACAAGTTTCACACAATAAGAAAACAGATTCTCGAATGATGGGAACCAGATAACCATAGCATACACGTTTTCTGTTATGAACTACTTCTCCTTTCTCAAACAGTATTTGTTTTCACACCTAAGAAAAGAAAGCAAAATAATTATAAGTTTCTCATTCTTTCCAATATTTCTCATAACAGTTTCGAAGAAAATTTTCCCACAAAGTTATAAAGACTTCAGCGTATCTCACCTCAGCTTCTGGTCCACAAACTCACAATCAGAAGAGCTGTAACATCAGGCCTGGAAGAAAACAAGGAGAGAGATGTTTCCAAAGAACAATTAAGAAAAGAGAAAAAAATAGCAGCCAACATTAATTCATTAAACACAGAGCAGAGTTTAAATTCACTACTACAATTCTGAGATACTGAAGTAATACTGAAGGTCTTATATTCACTATAAACAAAACTGTGCTTTAACAAGGAAATAACTCCATGCAACCCAGACAAAAATGTGTGCTCTTTTTATTCCAAGCACTAAGCCTGTATTAATTCTACAACAACTTTTATATCATTGCTGAACATAACCTAAATATTCTCTAATATATACCTAAGTATTCTTGGGAGAAAAAAAACCCCCACAACCGAGACCTTAAAAAAGCAGTAGCTCTCTTCATTTTTGCACATGGCAGAGGCTGCCTGAAACTTCAACAGAAAGCAGCAGAGATAGCCAAGCACCTTCAGCAAACAGCAATAAACTTTCAGAGCTCTTCCAGGAGCATAATCATAGGTCTGACTCCCTCCTGCTAAGAAAAGCTAAGACAGTTGCTCCATCAAGAAAAAAAAGTGAAGAAATGCAGCTGGAGATTGTAATTAAATGTTCCACTTTCAGAGACCATAGAAAAGAAGAATACATAATCATAATCTTCCATCTGGATGAGGCATACTGAAAACACTCGAGGACAAAGTAACAGGTGACCACAGACAATAAAGAAGGAATGCTTCTGACACAGCTAATTAAACTTGCAGATGGAATGGTAAGAGGCTCTATTGCACAGCTTTAGTTGACTTTAACAAAGACTTTTTTTAAGTGTGATAACAGCACTGCAAAAGGACGCTGACTGAAGATTCCTGAACTGTTTACTACAAGAAAAATAAATTTTCTGCAAGGGAAGCTTTAATCGTCAACACAGACCTCTCGTTCTGCTTTACAGTAAGCACTGAAGAATTTACCAACGCAGAGACCACATTTGCACGCAGACACCGGGCTCAACCGCGCAGCCAGTGCTGGAAGGGTCCGGAGCTCCCGGTGAGCCAGCGAGGAGGCAGCGCTTCCCGGGCCGCGGCACCGCCAGCCCCACGGAGGTGGCAGCGCGGCCCGGCGCCCCGCGCCGGCCGGGCCCGGGAAAGTGGGTGCTGGGAGCTGGGCTGCGCTGCCGCCCCGGGCGGGAGCAGGCGACGGGGCCGGGCCTGGCGCGGAGCGGGCGGAACAGGCCGCGAGCCTGAGGCGCCCCGCGGGCCTTCCCTGCCCCCGGGCCGCGGGGCCCGCCCGCCGCACGTCCCCGAGTACCCCCGCACCGGGCACCCACGCCGGGGCGGTTCCGGCGGCGCTCACTCACCGAGGCCCGCGGGAGACGGGGACCAAAAGGCGAAGGCCCGGACGGCAGCGAAGCCTGAAACTGACGCGGCGGCCATCTTGGGTCCGGAGCGCTGCGGCGGGGGGCGGGGGCGCGAGCGCGCGCGCGCGCGGAGAGCAGCCCGCGGCGGGAGGAGGGGGCGCGCGCGCGCGGGGAACTGCGCGGCGGGGCAGGCGCGGCCGCGTCAGGAGGAGCCGCGGGGCGAGGGAGAGGGTGGCGGGGACGCGCGCGGCGGGGGCGGGCCTGGGGGCGGTGCTGGGCTCCCGGCGGTGCGGGGCGCCGGGGGCGGAACAAGGGGCGGGGCCGAAAGCGCATCCTGAGCGCAGGCGGCGGCCGGGCCGGATCCGGGAGCGCGCGGGTCGCGTTCCGCTGCCGGAGACGGGCGGGAGGGTTCAGGCCGGCGCCCAGCCCTGGCAGTCGAGGCTATCGCCTGCAGGTAGGGGCTCCCTCGCTGAGGTGCCGTCCTGCTCTCTGGGCACCGCTGTAGTGTTTGGTGCCTCGCCGCGCGCTTTAGGCCACCCCGTCCCAGGTGGGCTCTATGGGGAGCAACCACTGCGCTGACGCCGCGCTCCGACTCCGCACACGGGAACGCACGGAAGGCGTTGGGAGGTCACATGGGGCTAAAAAAAATGCAGTAATAGCGTCCGAACCAAACTGCATTTTACGAGACAAAAAAAAGAAAAGGCATATCCCGTGACTGTTGATTTTAAGGTCCGGGTTAAGAACAGAAAGATTTGAGTTTCTCGAAGGACCAAACGTATATGGGCTTTATGTTGTTGGTCATTTTAACCGTGTGCTGCTGTCTGTCTGTCTGTGATGCCTGTATGACTGCCATTAGCAGCACCTCCAAGAGCGTCACAGAGGGTTATAATAATCCTTATCGTACTTTTGTATTAAAATTAAAGTGGTTATATTGAAATCATAATTATTTTAAACTTAACAGTGCTGTAATTACTAACAAATCGTTACCTCTTTGTTGCTCTCAAATGTGTAATTTGTTACTGTAGTCTGAGTTCGGCATTTAAAAAACGTTATTTGACGTTTAAAAAATGCATTGGTTACGAATCATGACTGTAAAAGAGAGTTTAGTATTTAGGTCATTTTTCATTCATCATTGTCTGCTAGAGCAAAGAGCTCATCTGGTGTGTGTTGAATTATCCAGCACTTTCATTAAAGATGTATGCATACAGTAATATTAAGTGGTAATGTCAGAGTAAAACCGACCTCCACCCCATTTTCTGCGGGAAAACAGCTGCAACGTATCAACAGAAAATAAGATGGACTATTAACTCTGAACTGTGCTTTCTTCCATTCTGACATCACCGGTCCCTTCAGCTTGCTAATCCTCAGACTCAGCGACGTCACTGCATACAGGCTCTGCCCAGGGCCAGTGCCAAGGCCCACCCGAGCCTGGCGGTGCCGCTGGTGCCGTTTCCCATCCCTTCCACCTCGGAAAGCCTTGTGCTCGGGCAGTTTCTTCCACGGGCTGGAAAGGGCGGCTTTTCCATTGCTTTCGGGCTTGTTGCCAGCAAACTTAGGAAGTTGTTTGTGATCGCATCTGCTTGGCGGGGAGCCCCCGAGCTCCAGTACGTGACCGAGGGGCCCCCGTTCCGGGCAGCAGCGCGGTCCTCGGGCTTGCAGCTCTGGTGCCACGCCGGAGCAGCCGGACCTCGTGCGGAACCGCTCGCCACCGCAGGACCGAGTTTCACGAGCGCGCGCCGCATCAGCTCCAGCGCTTCGCGGCCGGGCGGAGTTGCGGCAGGCGCGTGATGTCACGAGCGTCATCACTCGCGCGCCGCTCCCGGCCGATCAGATGGAGCTGCTCGTGGTCACCCAATCGCAACGTCCGCCACTCCCCGCGCCGGCGGGAGGGACTGGGCACTGTTCATGCTCGCCCAATCGCAGCAGTCACCGCCTGTCGCGCGCCGGGGGGCAGGTCTGGCGGCGCTCAGGGTGGGGAGCGTTAGGTGTTGTATGGTCCGGAGAGGGCGCCGCGCGTCCTCGGCGCAGCCATGATCCACAGCCTGTTCCTCATCAACGCAGCCGGGGACATCTTCCTGGAGAAGCACTGGAAGAGTGTCGTCAGCCGCTCCGTCTGCGACTACTTCTTCGAGGCGCAGGAGCGGGCCTCGGAGGCAGAGAACGTGCCGCCCGTGATCGCCACGCCGCACCACTGCCTGCTCAGCGTCTACCGGCACCGCATCTTCTTCGTGGCCGTCATCCAGACCGAGGTGCCGCCGCTCTTCGTCATCGAGTTCCTGCACCGCGTCGTGGATACCTTCCAGGTGTGAGGTGGCCCCGGGGCCGCCGGTGCCCGGTGGCGTTGGGGAGAGGGGGGGTGTAGAGGCTCGGGGGCAGCCCCGGTGCCGCCGGTATGCCGGGTGGGGGAACACTCAGCGGGAGCGGCGGGGACGCCCCGCCGGGAGCAGGCAGCCCCTCGGGTCGGCAGCGAGGTCTCTCTCTGCCTCTCCCTGTGCTCGCGGGGCTTTGGGGGGCGGGGGTGCTGCCTGGGGTGAGGATGGGCTCCAGATCAGGCCCTGCTCCCGGGAGGCACCGCGGTCGTTGTTTCTGTTCTGCAGCCTCGTCTGGGAGCCGTGAGCCCAGGCCGAGCTGGCCTGGTTCTCCCCAGGCATTACTGTGACTGCCGGCCGTGTGCAGCCAGCCGGGCCCGCGCTCCCGCTGCGCTGTGGCTGGCGGGGCTGCCGGCCGGTTCAGGGAAGCAGGAGAGCTCTGTCACCTGCCAACAGCAGCGCTGCGCAATCTGGATCCAGAACGCTCTGTGACCGGCATCGCGCCGGAACGGGGGGCGGGCGGGGCTTGGTCACACCGGTGTCATATGAGCCATTGCCTCCTGGTGCCAGCGGAACGGCAGTGAGGGCGGAGCTATGTTTCGCTCCATTCAGGGAGCTTCTTGGCTGTGCAGGTCAGAAATGAACGATGCTAGTCGCTTAGGTCTTGTTTTTCGTGGGGGGGTGAGGTGTGAGTGCATTGTCACTGGCTCGGCCCTGTGTTAGAATCTGCTGTCTGAAAAAGAAACAGCATTAGTAGTGAAATTCTCTAGCATCACAGTTTGTGTGTTCATGCTTTGTGCAAAACACCTGATCTCTTTAATTGCTTTACATAAGTAGAACCTTAAGTTTGTGTTTGCCTGCGCAAGCTCCCTTGCTTTCTGGAAAGATGTATAAAGTCACCATAGAATAAACTTATGAGTAAATTAAATGTTTGATGTTAAAAATCGGTGAATGCTTCCTGTTGCATATGCTGACTCCTGAAATGGCTGCACTTAGTTTTCTGTACCTGTGTTGTGTTACAGACTTACGATTTGGCTTGGTGTATTTTTACTGCAGACTTTATTATTGCTAATTATTGTTTTGGAGTAGGAGCTGAAGAAAGTACAGGAGTCAAACTGGGGAATAAACTGGTCTGTGGATCTTTAATATTTCATGGCCTGAGGTTCTGCTTTATATAATTCTTAAATTATGAGGAAGGAGAGGTTTGTTACATGGATAGAATTGGTTTTCAGACTTTTCATAGTACTAGACTTCTGCTTTTAGTCCTCCGCATCTTAGGATGGGTAAGCAGTCTGTATACCCCATGCG
Organism: Tapera naevia; assembly: GCA_033556795.1. NCBI lineage: Eukaryota > Metazoa > Chordata > Aves > Cuculiformes > Neomorphidae > Tapera > Tapera naevia. The sequence goes on from JAUMJJ010000306.1 coordinate 141,829, forward strand.
GTATCGGAATGAGAAACCCGCACTACCGTGTGTCAGACAGACTCGAGAAATGTGCTCCTGGAAAACAAACATGGACTTAGGTGGAATATACAGAGAGTTCGAAGCTTTGCTTTCATTGTCTTCCACACCAAAATCTGAAAAAATATATATACAAGAGTGAAGTTAGTAATTGTATTATTGACTATCTGTATGCGAGCATTCTAACAAAACTAAATGAAAAGCTTTGGCGGGGAAAGGTTGAGTTCCTTAAACAGCAGTGTTGCACAGTTAAAATATCAGGTGTACTGCGGGTAAAGACTAGGGCAACTGGGCAAGGGTATATGATACTGGAGTCTAATGGGAGGCATCGCTGCCCGTAAGTCAGCAGTGACCGCAGGAAGTGAGTTTTTCTTGTTAATATTGCTGGTTAATCAGTTGCAATTGAGCCACTTTCAAGGGTTAGTTAATCTCTGAACTATCAAAGAGAATCTTGTAATGTAGAAAGGATATAAGAGCATCTGATAATATGGTGATGTGCCAGCTGGTGGCAGAGGGGAGCTCAAGAGTCCTGCCTGTCTGTTGACATGGTTGGTCTATCTGATGGACTTGGGCTCATACACAGAGTTCCAGTGGTGTTCCACCTCCTCCAAGGAAAGAGCTTGTTTATTTCTATGTGGGAGGACACTGACCTGAATGGTCACCAAAACTCTTTCAGAGTTTGTTGAGCAGTTCTTTCTTTTGCACAGGATTATTTTGGTGTCTGTTCAGAGGTGATGATCAAGGATAATGTTGTGGTGGTTTACGAGGTGCTGGAGGAGATGCTGGACAATGGCTTTCCGTTGGCAACAGAGTCTAATATTCTTAAGGAACTGATAAAGCCTCCCACTATCCTGCGAACGGTTGTCAACACTATCACAGGTACAGGGGAACAAAGAGTACATAAACTGGGGAGGCCGTGTGCACTATTCCTGCATGAGGAAATTAGGGCATGGGTGAAGAAATTGATGCTGTCCTGTACCATTCTAAACCCCAGCAGAGGTGTATTTAGTGAGTCCTGTGTTAGTACTTTGCTTTGAGGTTCCTTCTCATTCCAGCACCAGCTGTACTTTTGTTTTAACAAGAACAGCCAGATTATGTTTCCCATTACAGCTGTGAGATGACTACCTTCGTTTGGTGGGGGATTTTTGTTGGGGTGGCTTTTTGTTTTGTTGTTTTGTTTTTTTTTTTTTTAGTTGCAATTCCCCATGCTTTATTGTGGTATGTTTTAGGGTTGGATGTAAGAGAGATGTAAATTGTAGAATGCAAACAGTGAATCTGGAAGAGTAATTGTTTTCCTACAATAGAGGTTCTTGGGCATTGATTGCAGTTGGGTTATATGAGCCAAGGACTTGTTCTGGAGCATCGTCTAACTTTTGTGGTTGTTGTTATTGCCCTTCTTTTCCAGGAAGCACGAATGTGGGTGACCAGCTTCCTACTGGACAGCTATCAGTGGTGCCTTGGAGACGTACTGGTGTAAAGTATACCAACAATGAGGCGTATTTTGATGTGATTGAGGAGATAGATGCAATCATTGACAAATCAGGTACGTAAGCAGCTTCTGATTAAGACGAGGATAACTGGTCCTGATAATGCTTGAAGAGAGACTTAGGTCTCCAAAGAGGAGCTCCCTCATCTTAAGTGTGGGAAGCTCTATTCCTATTCTTACTCTGGAATGATGCCAACTTGTAGGTGCCAAAAATTTTAGAGAAGTACCAGGGTTTTCAATTGTCCTTGTTCTTGAGGTCTTGTAAGAAGTTCTTTATTAGGAAAATAGAAGGTGAGTGAAAATTGTGCATGGCACTATGTCCTTAGTTTTTGTGTATCCTAGTCTTGTTAGAGTTGGGAACTGTTGTCATGGTTCATTAAAATAGACATTGCTGATCCATTTGTTTGCATCTTTACTACAACCTGTTGAGAACGAGAAAAATGTTGAGCAGGCAACATAATGAGCCATGACATTTCATAACGATAATAGATCTCCTCCCTCCCTATTGATAATTTTCCTCACTGGGACTTCTTTGATCAGGTCACATAACTACCTGTGTTTACTTTAATTCTGCAGGTTCCACGATTACTGCTGAAATCCAAGGGGTGATTGATGCCTGTGTCAAGCTGACTGGGATGCCAGACCTCACCCTCTCCTTTATGGTAAAGCTTGAGGATCTATCTTTACCTAAGTAGTATTTTTGAGAAAGGTTTCCCAGGCCTGCTGCTAGGATCTTAGTCTCATGCTGATGGATTCCAGTAGACCAGAACCCGGGTATGCCAAATGGAAAGAGAAAGAACCGACTGTGTAAACTCATAGTGAACTTCAACAACTTTGACCCTAAAGGTTTAACTTTCAGATTCTTTAAGAGTACTGTTAGTGTGCACTGTGACTAAGTTTCTGGGAGGTGCTTTAGGCTGATAACCTAAAGGGCTGTCTTTTTTGAGTATGCATCAATGTAATTATTTGACATGACTATGTATGCTACCACAGGACAGAGATTATTGGGTACTGATGTGGCACGGATGAAACAGCATCAAATAGCTTAATGTGTCTGAATGTAGATACCTGCAAGCAGGCAGAGCACGTTGAATAGTAGGCCCTTCATGGACCAAGATTGAGAAGAAGCAGAGGTTATTTTGAGTAGTACTGCCTTCACTAACCTTGCGGCTTCCTTCTATTTCAGAACCCTCGGTTACTGGATGATGTCAGCTTTCATCCATGTGTGCGTTTTAAGCGCTGGGAGTCGGAGAGAATACTGTCCTTCATTCCACCTGATGGAAACTTCCGCTTGCTGTCCTACCATGTCAGTGCTCAGAAGTAGGTGATGAATGTAGTGCCATGAATTACGAAATTGGGATCTTCCAGGCTAGTTTTTTTTAAAAAGAATTGCTTTTAAAGACCAAGTGGCACAGTGTGCCAAGTGAAGTAGATGTGCATGGTAACTTGCACTTTTACTTTTTTTAAAAACACATACTTTCTCCTTATTTGGAGCAGGGATTCTGTTATATCTTTTTGGTCAGCCAGCATTTTTCAAAGGGTAGTAGCAGATGAACAGATTAGAGAGGTAGAGAATTAGGCAGTATGGAGTAATCAAGCTGTTGATTTTTCTCTGTTTATAAAAAAAAAAATAGAATAAACCAAGATAGCTTGATGATCTTGTTGGGTTTTCATCTCTCCCTTAATAGGACTACAAATTCTTGTCCACTGTTTACGCACTTTTCTAGAAGCTGCTTAGCATGTACTAATTTGGGTTACAGGTGCTAAAGCATTTTGTTAAATTTTGTCAGACTTAATCTGAAGTAGGTGAAAATCCAATCGAAAGCACAGAGAGGAAGTTCAAGTGCTGCTGCACTGCCTGAAACTACTTGCCAGCTTGGTTGTAACATGCAAAAACATTTCTCATTCTTTGCTCAAGTCTCTTGTTGTGTTGGTTGTAGTTACCTGTCTTATAAAGAGAGGTAGAAAACTAAGATAAATCAAGCTTGATTAAAAATAAGTGTAATTAAGACAGGATTCTGACTTTACTCTTAGATTGAACAGTGTGTGCAGGATTTCCTCCTCTTTTAAGGAAATTGGTTTCCAGTGTTTTCAGTGTAGAAGACAAAGACTGCATCAGGAAAAGCAGAAATGAAGGGGTGAGATTGACAAGGACTTTCTGTTCACATCTCTGTTGCAGTCTTGTGGCAATTCCTGTCTACGTTAAACACAACATCAGTTTCCGTGATAGCAGTTCACTGGGACGTTTTGAGATCACAGTGGGGCCGAAGCAGACTATGGGGAAGACCGTGGAGGGAGTGATGGTCACAAGCCAGATGCCAAAAGGTGTCTTAAATATGACCCTCACACCTTCTCAGGGAACACATACCTTCGATCCAGTAACAAAGGTGAGAGGAAAGAGAGACATTAGTTATTATTTTTTTGTAATAGTTTTTACCTTTCAGCAAATGAAGTTGAGCTGTTCATGTGTACGTGAGCATTTCCTTGAACACTGCATTCTTAAGCTAATATATTTTCCTGGGGTGAGAATTCTTTCTGGACAATTGCGTGCTAGGAGTTGTATTAATCCTCACAAAAAATGGCTCTGTGTCTGAGTGGGTTGTAGTTCTGTTTTCTTGGTGTGTGCAGAAAACCCAAGAGCAGGTATTGTGTGATGAGGCATTAATCTGGGGGATGCTTTATAGACTTCTGCATATCTAGTTGTCGTGCCTAGTACTGCACCTTAGACTTGGCCCTTTGCAAATACTGAGGATTTGGGTTTGTTAATGGGTTTTGGTTTCTTTTGTGGTGTTCTGGTTTTGTTGTTTGGTCTCTTATTCACTGCAAACTGAAGTTTGATGCTTTACTCACAGAAGAGCCTCAAGCAACCCTGCTTCACCCACTTAGAAAGGAGGCAATTCTGCACTATTTTTGTCACTGTGGTAGGCTTTTGGAGAAGCTCACAGATAGAGTGAGGGACAACAGAGGTCTGAGGCAGCTGCACCTTAAGCCTGTACTGTGTCTGTCTAATATGAAAGGCAAGACACTAAGACAAAGACCTTTTCCATAAAGAAACATTAAAAACTGTCATTGGAAGGGGACTCTTCTTTGGAGGGTGTTGCAGCATTTCTGATTCACTGCTGCATTTTCTGCTCTTGAAGTTGCTGTCATGGGATGTGGGAAAAATAAACCCCCAGAAGCTGCCAAGCCTGAAGGGGACCATGAGCCTGCAAGCTGGGACATCAAAACCAGATGAAAACCCCACCATTAATCTGCAGTTTAAAATTCAGCAGCTGGCCATATCTGGTAAGTGACTGTCAAGTAAGAAGCTGAATACTGTCTACTGTCTCAGTGCTCACTCTGCAGTGTAGCTGAAGTAGCTCTGCAGGCTTTCTGAAGTACATTTTATCTTCATGTTCTTCAAGTACAAAAATCAGGTACTTTGACTACAGATACATGGATTTATTCTCTCTGATGCTCTGTGAAACAGCGTATCTACATTTCCTTGTGTTCTGTGCTTACAGACCTATAAAGAATTTTTGGGTATGGATGTATTTGTAAAGAAAGATTCTGACAATTGGCAGCTGTCCGCCTTTCTCCCTTCTCTTCACTGCTCACTATAATTTTCCCTATGCTTTAGCACCTCTAGTATGATCTTTTTGTTCCTTTATCATGAAGGCCCGTCTGCTTTGTTTGTGGCAGCAGTCAGTCTTATGTTGTCTTTATTTGCCTTTAGGACTGAAGGTGAATCGCTTGGACATGTATGGCGAGAAGTACAAGCCCTTCAAGGGGATCAAATACATGACTAAGGCTGGCAAGTTCCAAGTCCGAACCTAGAGGATCCTGGTAGTGAGGAAGAGTACTTTCCTGTTTTTCCTGTCCCTGGCTGTTGGATGCAGCCTCTTACCCCATCCATTTGTTTAGGGTTGCTCCCTTGCCTGTAGTAGCATGAGCAGGAGGGCCAGTGCTTAGGGTGCTGGAGAGCACAGCAAAGTAAGGTTGACCTCGCTGAATCTCAAGTATTTGGAACAGTAGCAGATGGGAGAGCTGTTCAGGTCCCTGCAGATTAGTGAGTCAGCTGTGTAATCCTGTGTCACCTTCATTTTGCTGTCTTAAAGGAAATTCTAGGGATTTATTGCCTTTTAGCTCCTCCTCCTTATATTTTGGTTGGCTTTTATCCCTTTGTAGATGATACAAAGTTGAATTTCTGTGAACTCCAGTGTGATGGTTTTGCATCTGCTCTTCTCCAGAGTGGAGAGCTGTATAGTTCTTGGCAGCAGAGAGATCACCTAGCCACTCTGCCTCACAGGGACTGGGAAAACTGGAAAGGTAGGTTGTCCCACCCAGAATGGGAAGTTAAGAAGCCTGAGATTGGGGATGGCAATACTGAGGGAGGAAGGGAAGAAGTGGATGCTTTTTCTAGGTATTTCATAAGCCATCTTGATCATTGAGTGTCTTGAATCTCTGGAGACAGACTGGAAACCCATCAGTCTTCGTATAGTGTCATATGAATGGCTGACTGTAACACATGATCTTGTAACTGATGGGTGGTGACATCTGAATGCAGTTCTGCCTCTTCTCATTTCATCAGTATTTGAAGGTAGGGATTCTCCTAGCTTCTCCGGGAAGTCAAGGAAGAGACAGAGAGACGGGAATTTTTGTGGAGACATAGCATGCTGATGGAAACTGAAGCTGTGGCTAAATGAAGACAATAACTATCCAAGTAACTTGTTGGAACCTCTTTTTGACTCTGCCTGCATATTACAAATGAGGGTGATTTTGCTGTGCTCCTGCTCACTCATGCCCTTCTTTGAGATAGTTGTGTTCTGGTACCTTTGTAGTGTTTCTGGCTGTCCTACCTCATTCCAGTTCCTGTACCAATCAGCTGCTGTGCAGGTGGATTCAAGCCTACACTGGATTTTTTACTGGGACCATCTTTTCTGCAGGAGCTGTTGCTGCATCTGCCCATTGCAGCCTGTGCTGCATCTCTCTGTACAGCATAAATGCGAAATGAGAGGCATTTGCGCTGCTCTGTATTGTCTGTAATGTACTCTTTGGCCACTAGATGCCAATGTGTTTTCTCATTGGTAGCAGAATTTGTCCTGAAGCTGCTGTACATCTGCCTGCAGCACCTGTCAGGTGGCTGTGGAGTTCAGCATGTACAGGTCATGCCTGAGAGCAGAACAGTGTGATCCTAAAGAAAGGATAACACATTCTGTTTCGCATGTGATGGATATTTGCAGTGGATGAGTGGCATCTTCCTTGTGGAATTGCAAGTTCCAGTGCAACTGATGAATGCCATAGCGGGTGGCCTTACTGCTGAGCATGTTCAGTGCAAAGATAATCTTCAGCAAGGGCATCAATAAAATTAATTCTTATACATCATCTGTGTCATTTCAGAGTGGTTTCTGCGGGCTTTACAAGAAATTTGGTTGGTATTTGAGGAGGAAGTCAGTTTTGCCTATTGGATTGTGGATAGTGAGTGCCTTGAGGAAATTAACATCCTTATGCAATTGGGATTGCAACCTTGGGACTAAGTCACTGTCTGAAAAGCTAAAATTAATTATTTTGGTATTTTTTCTTACTGTCTCCCAAAAGGAATGCTGAGCTCTTCTTAGAATCCCAGTGAAACTGTCTTTAGGAACACGGCTGAACCATATTTGTTTACTAGGTTGGGTTCTAGGTAGTACACTAAGGGCTCTGCTTTAATCACAATGACAATGAAATACCTCTTCACCTTCCTGCTCTTCAAGTACCCATACTGTCCTTTGGCTTTGTAGCTTTGCGTTTTCAAGTATCATTTATTTCCTGCTGAAGTGACGAATGTCACGCAAGATCTTGAAAGGGGCACACTGCTGAGGCTAACTGGACTTACACCACTGTTTCTCTGAGGTCTTTAGGGAAGGTTTCTTTCTAAGCTGGTAGCTAGAAAGACACGGACCATTCGTAAAGCTGCCATTTGCTAAACTCATTTGAGGAAAGTAATGGGTATCCTTACCGGATCTCTTCTGTACTTACTTATTAGATAAGCTTCTCTCTTTGACTAGAGGCTGTGCTAGAGTAGATCATCAGACAGCTCCTTAAAACTGTGAGAATAAACATTTTGAGTTAAAATGTTTTGAATTTCCCCAATACAACAGAATAGTTTTCTAGCTATGACGCCTGATTGATACTAAACCTAAACTCCTTTTGTAGCATCAGTGTAATTTTTTCCTTTGTAAAATGGTAGTCACACCGGCTTTCCCTTACTTTATAAAACAATTGGACAAGAAAAAAATCTGTCATGGAGGCTTAACTCTTAGAGGACATGCATAAATACCACTTAGCATCACATGACAACTGCAAAGCAAGCAAGCAAGTAGTGCTTGATTATTGAGATTCTAGTTCACAGCGACTTGGTTATATCCATCCTGCCTTTTGTTAAAGGACAAATGCAGCCTTGTGACATTTGACTTTATCTTGACTTGTGGATGAAAATCTAACAGGCACCTAAAACTGCTGCCATCACGCTTGTCCTTTGCTCTGCCCTCCTGCACAAAACAGCTTTTGCTTTCATACTGGATGATAATGCTAGAAATGTAGTACTCAAAAAGTAATGCATTGATTCTGTAGCAGACAAGACTGGTGTTAAGATTTTTTTTTTTATGTATTCTGTTATTTATTTAAACATTTAGTGTCTACCGGCAGGAAACGCAAGTGGGAGAACAGACTGTCCTAACAAGCATACCCTCCTGGATTTGCTCTGTGAGTTTAAGCTCAGATTCAGTTACAGAATCCATTCCAAACTGAAAAAAAACCCAAGTAGTGTATTGATATGGAAATAAACAATCTATGCCTACAGCTTTGCTCTTTGTTTTGGAGTCAAGCTGAGACCAGCTTAAATAACCAAAGTAGAGGTGGTGTAAGGACAGAGCTTAAGCCTGACTGGAATGTCTTCCAAATTTACAGCCAAATAAGAAGGAGGGAGATTAAGTTTTCATGGTATTAAATCTGTTCCTTTAGCCTTCAATTCACACTCATTTCCAAAACAAGATAGCTGCTTATGGGATGCATGGTGTTCTCTCTTGATTTATTCTCTCCAGCAAACATTTATTTTGACTCGTGATTTGATGTAAGGAGAAAGCTTGGAGATGTTGGGGAAGGAGTGTTAGCTTCCACAAATCTGTAAAAAGGAAAGGAGACTCATTTAAGGATGTACCCTTCCCACACACTGCAGTTTGTCTTCCTCTTGTACTGAAAGTCATAAGCATCTGGACAAATGGGAAGCTGTGTCAGCATCCTTAAAGCACCCAGAAGGAAGCTGCGAGGACTATGGAGAGTTCATTTTTCTTTCTCAGGGTTTCATGTTGTCCTGAATCCAGTCAAGATAACGATTCACATTTGTATAAACGCCAGGCATGTCTTTGCGGCCACAGCCTATTCCCCAGCTGATGATTCCAATTAGATACATGCGGTCATCCTTCATACAGACCAGAGGCCCTCCAGAGTCACCCTACAGAGAAGCAGAAGGTTAGTAACAGTCTTCTTTTTTGTTGGGTTGGTTTTGTATGTTTTCCCCCCCCCCCACTGGCTTCAGTGGTGCATTAGCGTACAGAAATACCGTATGTAGTCAACAAATAAAGAGCGCTTGGTAACAGCAATTTCACATAAGCCACTTGTGCGTTCCATGCTACCTCAGTCCTCCTCTTATAGGGAGAGACCAAAAAGGCCCTAAATAACATTAAGGCATCTAACTTTGGCGCTTATTTATGAAATGCAGGTGAGATGTTGGTAAGAACAAAAGTACCAGTGTTCTTATTCAAGCTATAAGGATCCAGGGTGTTTTATACTGCTGTGCGTAACAGTAAAGCAAAACTATTGAAGAGCTGTTTAAATGGAAGGGATGTATGCCTGCCCTCCTCATGTTACAGTTCCTCCTTCTCCACCATCTTTTGGCCCTTATTCTTTTCTCCACTTTTCAGTAGAGCGGCACCCCCTTCTTCTTACAGGACCTCCTGCTGAGTGTTTTACTTGCTCTCATAAGAGAAAATATTAGGAAGTGCTGCTGAGGTGGAGTTTCCTGCTCAGTTTTGCGGTATTTCCTATATTTGGGATTTTCAGTCTCTATTGTTCTGATTTGCTAGGGTAAGTGTGGCCTGCTTTCCCAGCTACAAGGGCAGGGGAATTAAAAACAAAGAGGAGCCAGTTCTGTTCTGTTCAACGTGTGTCTGCTAGACATGCAGACAAATGCAGAACTTCTTCAAATGGTTTTCTGAAGCTTCTAGTTTTGTTAGCTCAAACTATCAAGGATAGACCTAAAAAGAGGAACAGAATTGGGTTTACCTTGCAGGCATCATCGAGGTGCCGTGTGTCTCCTGCACACAACATATTGTCTGTAACTGTCCGGTTGTCCAGATGCTGTGTTGTGCACCGACTGGCTGGAAACAGTCTGACATGGCCTTCCTTCAGGTGCTCTGAATAGAATGGAGAAACTGGAAGAAAAATGACAACATAAATACCTATATGTGTTTCTGTATATATGTGTATGTGTATATGTATTTCTTAAAATAATTGCAGTTCAGTTTCTGTAGTCAAGGGGAGAGTTAAACAGAAATACTTGGGGATGGGGGCATGGCTAAACAAATATTTCCTTGACAAAAGATCTTTTTTAATTCTTGAGGGTTCTGCTTTGCAAGGGAGAACAGCTTAAATCCAGTTGAGAGATAATATTACTTCTTTAGCAAGCTTAAACGCTAAGCAGGTTTTTGTAGGCTCCAAATTAAAAGACTGATGGGTTTCTTGGATGGATAAGTCATCTTTGCAGAATTATACCAGTTACATGAAGACACAGGAAAGACCTATGAAAATCATGAAACGGGATCCTGACTTTTTAGTATCAGACTTGTGCTAACAAAGCTCAGATGCTGTGTCATACACAATGCTGAGTAACTGGACAGGAATGTACACTTGTGTTATGTTGGAATGGAAGAGATTTTGTTTGTTGGTTTTGGGTGCTGGTTTTAGTCTCCTGCATAGCTGCACTGCACAAAGCTGAAAGTTGGCAGGATTGTTGTTTTTCAGCCTAGTTTTGAATTACAGCTGCAGCATTCTCTCCCTCTCAGAATTTATCCTGTCCTTCCTGTAAGCAGTGCTGAGGAATAACTTTAAAAGCGCTTTAAAATGCCACACTTGAAAAAGTGCTTTATGTTAAAGATTTAAGTCTGTTCCAAAACCCCCATGGATTCAAGTCATGATTAGGTCTTGTTATGATGGATGCTTCACAATCTCTGTCTCAAAGACTTTACAAGTTAGAGAATAAAAATAAATTGGTAGAAAGTGCCAGTAAAATAAGAGCTGGAGGGTTTTGTTTGTTTTAAATATAGGTCAGCCTGCATATGCTTTCAGACAGTTTTCTTCCTTTTTGTTGTAGCTCACTACTAGATCTTGGCTTCTTTAGCTTTGGGATTTTTTTTCTGGTCTTTACCGATCACTGCCCAGGCAATGCATCTTTTAGAATAACACAACTACCTGCAACTGCACAGTGTGTTAAATCTTGACACAAATGACTGTTGGAGAGTATCAAGGAAGACTGTACTGGCCTTTGCAGCTCATAGAACTCAGATGAATGAAATAACTTACAGCAAAACTTGGGTTTGTGTCTATCTCCCAGGGGTTACACATTAAGCAATGCTAAATGCTTGAATTCTTTGAGGGCAGGGAACTCAAACTTTGCACACAGTATCTTCTACTCACATGTGGACATTATCTTCTACTTACATTCTTCATTTCTGCCATAACCAGAGATCTCACATTCAGTCCAGTCAGGCAGCTGCAGCTCTGGGGTTGGGAGGCAGGCGGCACGGACAGTGTCTGTTTCAACAGCACAGTCTTCTGCATCCGAGTTCAGCTGCAACAGAGCTGAACAGAAAAAAAATCCTTGTTTCAGTAACCACAAACTTGAATCAATTGTGACCTTTCCAGTCATGTGCTCAGAAAAGTTCTTACCAATATCATTGTTGAAATTTTCTGAGTCAAATCTCTGATGCACAGTGTAGTTCTTCACTTGAAACTTTTGTTCATTTTCCTCGGGAGTGGCTCGGGAAGTCCTACCCAGCACAATCTTCAGCTGATCTGTACTAAAGCTGGAAAACAAAAGAGTCTTTCTCCCCTTGTAGACTGCTGTTGGAGCTCCTGCTTTGCTTATTTTAGGATTCTTATTACTGCATTACCCAGGCAGTTTGACCTCAAGTGTCCTATTTGCCTTAGTTTTTGTGATAATTGCTTACAGCCATCATAGCAAAGCTCCTCTGCCAGCCCCTTGCTGTTGTCAAGTCTCAGATAATTCTGCATCTCTATTGACAACTTTGTTCTTCAGCTATTTGATATTCTGCTGTAGCATCTTAATGCCATGCTGCTAGTTTGCCCAATAAATGCCTGTCTGTAGTACTCTGCACACTTAAATCCATAATCTTTAGCATAAAATGACTTACTGGGATAAAGAGCTTTTTTTCCAAGTATTTTACCCTTCCAGTAAGGCTGTTCAGGATGCTTTCTTTTTCCAGATGTTCCCCCTTGCCAGGCAGTACTGAATCCTCAACTTACCCTTCCTCAAAACAGTGAGCAGCTGACAAAACCCAGCAGGAGCTGATCAGAATTCCTCCACAGAGGAAGTGCTCTCCGGGCACTCGGCGATACTTCACAAAAATGGCTGCTTGCCACGGGTGAGCTGCGATGTCTGCGTAGGAGCCACCTTTAATCCTGTACTGGCGTCCCCTGCGCTGCCGTAAGCCACAGGTGGCTGTGGATGACAAACCCAGAAACAGGCTTTTTGTTGAGGCACTCCTGCTCTGAGTTTAGGTTAAGAGCATGTTAGCTGTCGGTGCATGCTGCAGCAGCCTGGCATGAACTGTTTAGGATCTGACTCATTCTTGTTTCCTAGGAAACTTGCATTCTGATTTGAAAAATACAGGAATGAAATCCTGCCTTTTCTGTCCTCCATTTCTGCAATCTTCCTTTCTGGCAGAGAAAAAGGCACTTCTGTGAGAGTGGAGCCACAGAATCTCTTTCTACTCTAAAAAAACTTTTGTTATCCCAGCTCTTGCTTTACTGTAAGAGGCTGGAAGTTGTTACCAATGAGACTCAGAACAGTAATGCCTCAAATAAAGAGAAGAATCGGGAGTGCTAGGATCCTTACAGCAGGTTGGCACATTGCAGTACTCCCACGTGAGCTGATTTCGTTTCAGTACATGGCACCAGGGCTTGCTGTCATTGTCAGGATTCCTGCAGCATGGGAAAGAGAAAAGCTGTTTGTATTATCACATCTGCAGGGAGTTTGTGGAAACCTAAGGTGGCCGTCTGCGACCTGAGTGTACTCTTTCTGATTTTTCTAGAGATACAGAGGGCCCTAGGGTCACGTGGAATTGGCATTTATGAAGTCAGATGTTAGAGAAACAAAATTGGGTCAGGTGGAATAAAATTACTATTGTCAGTGAGCTTCATTCACAGTAGTAATGTACTTCTTGCACTTTAATAACCCATGTGAAAGATGAGCCCTGCCTCAAGAGTACCACAAGGAAGTCTGGGGGGATTTTTAAAATTCTATAACTGACCACATACCGGCAGAAATTGTGACTACCAAGTCCCAGCTGGTAAGCATCTCTCCTCCAAGCAGTATACAACTTGTTGACAAGGATTCGAGAATTCCACCTCAAACAGGTGGCTCCGGAACTCGTAAAACTGTGGCTACCTCGGTAATCTGTGCCTCTTCCAGATTTGCAGTTGATGTTCCCAACTTCAATAAGAAAGCTGCACGTTAACTGATGGACGTGAACCCGACAGTTATTGCTAACTGTGATTTCTGTCAAGGCATCTATATATTAACTATAGTTATCTCAGTCTCTCAGTGTTGTAACTATTAAAAGCTAAAACATGATTTAACATGATAGTCTCAACTTTTCAGGCTACAGAAATAGCACTAGTCCACAGAGAACCCTTATATATGCAGTGAATCTTGGAAGCTGTAAGTCCCTTCCCTGTCCCCCTGCATGTACCTTTTGAACAGGAGGGCACACTGCAGTATTCCCAGATGACCTTTCCCCCTTTATAGACATAGCACCAAGGTCTGGAATCCTCATCTGGGTTTCTGAAAGAGTTATAATATTATGCATCATTATAAAACTATCATTGTTAGCCAAAGCCAATCTAGCTGCCATCTAGCTCAGTAACTTAATCCTGCCCTGCAGTGGAGATGTGAACTGAACCATCAGAAGTCATTTGGATTCATATTTTAACCATAAAATTGTGGAGTACATGGAGGTGAGGACGATAGCCAGTAGGTAACAGGAGTGGATGGCTTGTTTGTGCAGGTCAGTTCATCTGCAGGAAGCACTATATTTTTACAGTTTTGAGCAGGAAGAGACTGTCTTACAAAGGGAGTTTTGGGCACTGAGAAAGGACAAGACAATGGGTGAGAGATGTATGCATTTTGTGTTCTGTCACAAGCACCCAGCCTTAACAGATCTGAAGTTCAGATATGTCTACAGGAGCTGCAGTTGCTGCTCATGGGCTGTGCCATGTTTGCACCTGTGCAGTGTTCCCTGCTTGGTATTAGACTGTTGCAAACAGCCGTTCCTTTGCTCCAGGCTGTTAGAATGGGCTGATTCCTGTGGCTCTGACCTGTGTGCCAGCAGCCCCTCACCTGCAATAGTTGTGATTGCCCAGTCCCAGCTCAGCAGCATCGTCTCTTCGGCCGCTGTACATCCGGTCTATCAAGACATTGCTGTTCCAGTTTAAACATTCGGTTCTGCTCTCTGTCCTGCTCCATGTACCCCTGTATGTTACTCCAGCATCTTTGTAGCACTTTACTTCAGTATCTGAACAAAAGGGAACAAACTGTTACAACAAAGATAGCATCACAAACTGCTTCCACAGTCTCTGTTCTGTTTAGACTTGGCTCCCAGACGTCTTGTCTAGTAAGTCAGTGACAATGCCTTGCTAGACAGACTTCAAGTATACACGAAGGTTTTCAGCTCCAAAATTTAGAGTTTTATTAAGAGACACTGAGAACAGGCCACTTGTCATTCTTAAAAGTTCTTTTCGGTATTAGCTTAGAATAAAAAGAGGCAACTTAACAAACAGCCTCATATACAGCAGTGTCTGGGTACCTCATGCTTCTGCACTGTGTAGCTAAAGCCAGCAGCATCGCTCAGAGTCACTGGCACCATATACTCACCTATTTCACACTGCTTCCCAGAGAAACCTTGGTGGCACTGGCAGAGGAAGAGCTGTGGGGAATAATATGCCTGTGAACACTGGCCCTCGTTGTAGCATTTATTTTCAGTGCAGGCTGTAGAATAAGCAAAAGCCAGGAGATACCGTTAAGAATTCACAGAAGTACGACGTTGGGCACGTATATCCAGTTTTCCTCTCCTGTCGGTCTCCTTTAGCCTGTTCTGTCGTTCCCCGCCTACCTGTGATTGTCATGTGCTCATATTACAGTCTTTTTTTGTAGTGCTTACATTCTTCCTTTGTTCCACTCTCTCCACGTACACCATTAGGAGC
The DNA here is from genome assembly GCA_033556795.1 of Tapera naevia. Taxonomy (NCBI): domain Eukaryota; kingdom Metazoa; phylum Chordata; class Aves; order Cuculiformes; family Neomorphidae; genus Tapera; species Tapera naevia. Next base: position 156,851 of record JAUMJJ010000306.1, read on the forward strand.
CTTCCTGAGCCCCTTGCACTATCCCACTTAGTCCTGCCTGGATCAGTATTTTAATTTCTATCCTATTCTATTTTAAGCCAAATTTTCTGTGTCATAACTCCTTCCCTAACAGTGGAGTTCTTTAGTATGATCAGATGGGCAATCTCTTATCCCTCACCATTTCCTTTCTCTTTTTTACTTCATACTCACCTCTGACAGGCACAGTGTGGCAGCGGCTCTGACCACTGTCGCACCTACAGTATTCTATTCTGCTCCCCGAGAACCTCAGCCAGGTACCCCTGTGCTGGTAAATTTCTCCAGATGACTTGTCTGTGCAAAAGCCTGCAATTGCAGAAAGGAAATGCTCTTTTAGAGATTCAAGTAAAAGACCTGGCTGAGCAAAAGATCTTTCTCCTTCCAGGAGACAAGTATCTGTGATAAGAGTATCTAACAGGCTGCTCTTTTTCCTTCTCAGACCACAACTGTCCAATCTTTCTCATTGCTGTGTTGCAGGATGTACTGCTCCACTTCTTTGAAGACCAGAGAGAGCAGAAAGCCATGTTCTTTGAGCTGTGGATGGTATTAATGGTCTGGATTCTGCCTTCTGAATCTTTAGTCCATATAACCACAAAAAACTATTTTCAGGCTCTGTTCCCTCAGCATCATCTGCTTTCCGCTCCTGTATCCATAAAGCTCCAGGTAACATGGTTGTAGTTTGCCTGGCTTACCTCTAGATCTGGCTCCCCGCCTGAAACGCATGCGTAAGCCCTGCAAGCAAAGAAGTTTATTTCTGTGAGTAACTGCTCTCTTAAAGAGCCAGTCCTCTTCTTCAGGTCTTATAAATCAGGGGAGCAACTCTCTCCCCTCCGTGCCAGACCATACAGTGAAAAATGCCTTTAGTACCTCAGCATGGGTACTGAGAATTGTAAATCTTTCAGTTTCCACAGATTACCAGGCGATTGTTTGTCATCTCAGTGACTTGAACGTGGGATGTACTGTATTCGTATCATGTTTGTGTGCTCTCAGTGGAACTGCTATAAGTGCTAACTAAAGTTTATCAGCTTTCTGCTATTTGAAGGAGTGTCAAGCAAATAATTTCCAAAGAAGTAAATGTGAACGAGAAGTTAATTCTGCTCATTGATGTGCATTTTCCACACAAGCCTTTGTGTTATAGATTGCTTACCTTTGAGAGCGGTCTCCTGCAGCCAATTGAATAAAATATTTTGGATAAAGTCTTAAGGAAGAAACCAAGTGAGAAAACTTCTTTTATCAGGCCACAAGAGAAAGAATAATATAAAAAAAAAAAAAAACAAACAAAACAAGGAGAGATGGGATAGCAATTTTTTGAGAAAGAGACTGAACATTTTGATTTAGTCAAACTGTGCTTTGGATTTGAGGGTTAAGTGAGGGGACACAGGAGCCATCCATGTTCAGTTATAAGTGAGAATAATGATGAAAGTGATGGCAGTAGAAAGAAAATTAAAGTGTTATCACAACTGAACTCTTGCTAACAATGAAAGGTGATAGTGAACAGATAAAACCAAGAAGATTTAGAGAAATCTTGCTTAGTGAAATGAAAACCAGCCAGGATGGCCCATTATTGGAGGTCCCAGTTTAGAGGTAGACTGCTTCGTATGGTTTTCCCTCCTCTGGTTTCCAGTGATGTAACCAGATTCTCCTTCTGTCTGATGCAGACAGCTGAGTTGATGGTAAGGAAGTGCTGTTGAAAATGCAGGGTGGCAAGAGCATTATTTGATGTCTTAGCCTCTTACCTGGCATTGAGCAGTCATGATTGCTCCCACCAGCAGGAGGAGACATGGGAGATTGCCTTGCATTCTGAATGTTTTCAACATCACCTCCAAATCTCAAAATTATCTAGAGGCACAAAAGAAACAAATATGTTGAACAAGGGCATTTTACAGTGTGAATGAAGTTCAAGGTCATAAGTTTACATAAAGGTTTTACATTATGAAATTCTGTTAACGTGAAAACACACTTCCTACTCTGCAATTCTCAGCCATCTGGTGTAGCTGTCCCAGTGTCCCTGGACAGGGGAAATGGCCAGGCTGGACCCAGGTGTGCTGTTACTTAATAAACTTAGGTAAAGCACACCTTGGAGGTCTGGAGGAAACTCAGAGAGTGTTTCTTTGTTCAGAAACACTGAGAGAAGTAAATTCCAAGGTTTTTTTCCCCAGGGTTGCTGGAAGCCAACAGTTTGTGTGCGTTATTAGAGAAATGGACTTGTCTAATGAAGCTGTGTAATGCTGACTGATAACAGTGGTTTAAAAGGATTTGCATTTTCCGCACAGACTGCTTCTTTGGGTGGGTGAAGGCTTCTCTCTTGCATGGCGGGTGCGTCGGCAAGGAGACTTTGGTTGATGATAAGTGGGGATAGCACTGTTAAGTTTTTGATTTTCAGTATTTCTACAGCTTCCCTCCAGTTCAGCTTTTAGTCTCTACTGTTATCATATGTTCTTGCTGAAAGGGCAGAGGATGGCAATTGGCTCAGGGTACCTTCTCTTATTTATTCATTGCAGCGTTTCTTTCCACGTGTCACTTTTGTGCATCACAACTACATCTTATTCCCTCTGATCCCTTCAGCAGCTTTACACTTCAGACAAAGCCCGCTTCTATCCCACATGAAGAGTTTCGGCTTCCTCCAGACTGATTTGCGGTCTGTCTCATACAGCAGTAGTGCTGAGACCACTGGCTGGTATGGTGTGGCTGGGGTTAAGGATGAATCTGGATTTCTACCTCCATTCATCTCATTTGCTGTGGAAAATCTACTTCCCTCTTCACTCATGAGAGATCAGTTTACTGCCTGGTGAAATCACTGCTCTAGCCTGGCCAAAGATGGCTACAGGAAGGACATTTGGCTTCTGTGATCCATCTGTATTTCTTCCTACTGTAGCAAAAGATATTTGTCTGGCCTTGAGCAGGCAAGTTGCTTGGCAGATGTGTGAATTTAGCTTTCTATAGCCACTGACTGCAGCGAGAGATGCTGTCATCCTGTGCCCTGGCTTCCCCTCCCCCAGTTTGTTTCCTGACAAAGGAGTAAAAATTATTTCTTTCAGTGAAGCCGAGTGTCTTGTGTAAGTGCTGACTGCTTTAGGGCCACTGCTGGGTGGAGAGAAAATTCTAAGCAGCGGGGCCATGCTCGTAACACAGGGTAGGCTTGAGCAGATAAAAATTTTACCGCTGAAATTAAGCAACATGGGTTTTTTTCCTTGCTGCACTAAATGCCATTTCTAATCACATCCTCATGGCAGAAAAATACAGTGGATGCAACAGACCAAGGCAGCAACGGTCTTTCTGAGGTGGTCTGTTGCTTATGGAGGCAATGCCCTTTGCTGTGGGCTTCTGGCTCCTCTGTTAATCCCTGTAGGAAAAATCCCTGAGAAGATGTGTTTTACCCATTATTTTATCTTGATGGTCTTGTAATAACTGTAACAGATCAGGCAAATATAGGTATGTAAAAGAATTCCAGTAAAGCCTGTCCTTAGCGGCATGATTTCAGTAACTAGCGAAGTTCTATTTTATATTTAGAAACACTGCTGAACTTGAGGACTTTAAGTGAGGATTTATTGGTACACCAACAGAACTCTTTGATGGGGGCTGAGGAGGCTGTTGTTCTTGGCAAAACTGAAATTAGGAAGATGGATACAAGTGATTATACAGTTATATCAGAAGTTTAGAAACTTAGTGCCTATGGGACTTCATGGGAACATCGCATTAAATAGCATTAAATCGATTAAAAACTCAGAAGGTATTATTGATTTTTGCAGGTGAGTAATAGCTTTTAAGGACTGGAGTTGTCATTATTATGTAATCTGAACTCATCATAAGACAAAATAATTTTATCACAGGCTTCCTGACTTGAACCTGTAATTGTCTTCCTAAAAGTAATAGTTATTCCTGTATGCAGTAATAGTAGCTCTTAATTACAACTGAATGAGACTTAAGTAATCACCAGTGTGAACAGATTTAGCTTGATCCTCTGCACTAAAAAGTCTTCTCTAGCAGTCAGCCTAAATGGCAGAGATGATCAATCACGAGAATGTGATGTAAATGGGAACCCCCCTGCTTTGAACAAGTCCAGCACCAGAGGTCCATTTTCTCTCTTCCTTTATAAAATACAATGCCTCCTATACAAGCCAAGAGCTGGGAGTGAGGCAGAGCAGCAGGCAAGCAGATATGATTTAATTCCCAAACTCTAGGATTGCTCTGTCTCCCAAACTATCACTTTTTGTCATCTACATTATATGATTCTTGAGCAAGTAGAATGCTAACCCAATTAGTTGAGAAAACTACTACTTCCAGAAATTAGGAACTCAGACTTCGTTTATGTAAAGCCAGAGAAGGCAGCTGGCTAGTAGCTCATACAACTGAAGTATGACAGATGAGTCATAAATTGGGATTCAAGGCTAAAGAAGGGAGAGTGTTTGTGGGTTGTTCTTCTTTTTAAAGATTTGTTCAAAGAAAAATTAGGACTGGGAGTACAGCAGGATAGTTAGGCAGTGGTTTCTCATCATTAGAACACACGAAGGGGAGACTTAAGTTGCAAGTCAGACTGAAAAGATTCACAGGAACAGCTGCCAAGAACCTTAGTTAATCCAAGCCTTGTCTTTAGGTCACACCTTGATGATGAGATCCTTGCAAGTCAGAGCATCTCTTGGGGATTTGTTAGTATGCAGATTTTGCGGTATATGTTTTATGCACTCTCAAGCCCTTTCTCACCTCTTAGGAAGCATTCTGCAATGTATAAAAAGCCTTTTTAAAGGCTATAAAAGTTATTTCCAAACATGTGTTGAATTCAATTGAACATGAACTAAATTATCAGCATTCCCAAAGCTGCAGTGGATGATCTGAACTGCTTTCCAGAGCCATTTGGATGCTGCTGTAACCTTGTGTTATATTATCCTTACTCCCTGCAGCTGGAGCTCATTACTGGAGCTATGCAGGCTTGTGTTCTGAATCCCACAACAGCAAGGTTTTAACTTGCCAGTTGTTGGTACCACTGGTCATATTTGTTGCTACCTGTGGAGAAGGATTTCTTACTGACAGCTTTAAAAAACTACCTTCTAAGCTAAAATCTTGTTAAGGGAAGGTTCATTTGTTAAAACTACTTATCTGAGTTGCGCTGCTTTGTTAGAATTTCTTTCTGGGAAGCCCTGTGAAGAACTGTTGAGTCCACATTTCTAAGATACCTGCTAAGATGCCCCAAACCCAAGGCAACACCGGTGAAATCTGATTTTTGGGGTTTTATGGGAGGACACAGTGGCAAACCTGGTGTAACTAATACCTTGGGGAAGTTCTAGTTGCCTGAAACTAGAGAAAGAAGAAAAATCTTTCAAATAAAAAAAATTTGAAAAAGGCATTTTGGTCTTGGAGACTGCCATGAAAGGAGAAGTCTCTATTTTAAAAGCACCTGCATGGTTTAATTAAGTTTATGGTTATAATCAAGTTTGTCCCATACAGTCCTATACCTGTGCACTCTCGCCCTTACAGCAGATGTGTATACTGCAGGGTATGGCAGAAAGCATCCTGACAGTTGTCTTGCAACACTAGAGCCTCTCCTCTGCCTATTTCTGCTGCCCTTTTCAAGCTTGCTTATCTCTTAATGCTGCAGCCCTTCCCCTTTCCATGGAGAGATGCCTGTCCATCCATTGGTGACTCCTGTCCCACTGCACATGGAAAACTGGTAACAGCTGTTGACAGTTATTTATTTTCAGTTTTGGGAAAGGTACAACTTAGGCCAGTCAGCTGGAATGTTCAGAATGATAAGCCTTGTCAAACTGAAACCATATGGCTGTTTGAGAAGTTCCACGTTTACAAGACTCCAAGCAGAAACCTGCAACCAATGCACTTTCTGCTAAGGCTCTCTTTGTTTTGGGAATCATTCTAAATATTTGCTGTGGTTTTGGCCACATTTGAAAGCAGTGTGTTTAGGGTGAACCGGAGGAGACCCATCCTCCCTCCTCTTTGTCCTCACATTATCCTGGCTGGGAGCCTGGGTGAGAGTCTCATCTCCTCGCAGGCTGACCATAAATTATCCTTTCACAGCTGGCTCTCTGGGTCTCTCCTTACCACCAGGATATTTGTCCCTACCTCTTCCTTTGTTCCAAATTCTGAGGTTCTTTGTGCAGAAGACTCCTCCCGGCGAACTACTCGGAGCCGGAGGCTCTCAGCGCTCTCCCTGGAAGAGCTGGCGCTGGCCTGCAAGAACGGAAAGACAGAGCTTTGCCCAGCATTCTGCATCTCTTCCAAAGCTGAAGTGCAATGGCTCAGCCAGCTACCGCAGTGCTTCGCTGGGGCTTATCAAATAACAGTTCATAGTATTTAATGATAATGACATTGCAACGGGAAATGCACGCCTTGAGGCAGGTGTAAAGCAGTACTTAACCTTTTTGCTGCGTCTCTTCTGAACTCTGCTGATGGTTCCCTCTGCAGACCAGTCTGGCTCCGTGTTCCCCGCGTCCCTGTAGCCTCTGAGCAGCTCCAGCCCGGCTGCAGCCGCGGCTGGAGGGGGTGGAGACTGCGGGCAAGGGGGCCTTATCCCACCCCGCCCCGCCCGAGGATGCGGGGACCCCGGACAGGGTCGGGGAGTCGGAGGAGGTCGGTGCGTAAAACTCTAGAGCCCGTTTGTTTTATTCTGTCTCAGAGCAGATTCAGTCTTCAAAACAGCTTTTCTCCTTTGAACACCTTGAGCTCCAGGGACAGCGAGAACATCCCGTATCTCTCATCCGGCCGTGCTTCCAGGAACGGAGGGGGTGCTGGCCGAGGGAATGCGCGGTGAATCGCCTCCAGTGTGACCAGAGGGCTGCGGGCTGCAGCCTCGGGCTGAGAAACTCCCGTTTCAAGGAATGTGGTGCGCTGTGGTCTGAACGGCATCCAGAGGGACCCTGGCCTGTATGTGGAACAAAGTGCGTCATGAACCGTGCCACTGGGAGGACAAATGGTCCGAGGAGCTCCCGAGTTAAGTGGGGACAATGAGCAGAACTTCTAAGGATCCCTAGACAGAAATAAGGAGTAGCATATTGAGGACCAGGGATGAATGTCGCTGATGACCCAAAAATGAAGATCTGCTTACCAGGTTGTGGCCACGAGGTACAGGTTTATCAAAGCGTGGCAGAGATATCCGAATATCGGTTTTAGAGCTCCAGTTAGGGCTGGGTCATGAAAACTGAAGGTGATGCAATTGGTACAGTAATGGATGTGCCCTAACTTTATTATAAGGTGACTCACTAGAAATGAGGTTCCTGACACCATTTGCTGTAAGCACACATATAAATGGTGTGTGAGGGACCTCCATCTTCAGGAAGCAGCTGCATAGAGTCCTCAGTTAGGAAGCATGGCAAAGATGAAACACTGGTTACGCTGATGTTTAGCTCTGCTCTGTATAGGAGTCTGTGTCAAGATTACCACATTTTCTCTGAGAGTCACAATGCTAGTGTTAACATCATTGTCCAAAATCCAATTTAAAGGCAGCTGTGTTTGAGTGTTTCCAGAAGGGACTCACTGTTGTTGAGAAAAACATGATTGGACACTGCTGAGCGAGCAGGGGGTAAGGTATATTATTTTTTTGAAGTAACAGCTGTGTGCTCCTAGACTTCAGATTAAAGATGCTAACAAAGTAATGGCCATTGGGAAAGCTGTCAGGAATTATTATTTCCTGGCGTTTCACAGCTTACAGACAATTCTAGCTCTCCAGAGAGTGTGTGTGGGCCCCCTTGTAGCACCGAACGTATTTAGGGAAAGCTGCCATAACGCTATCCTCTCTCACGCACCAGCTCCTGCCTCCCTGTGAGCTGCCCCTGCTTCTGCCCTCGAGCTGCCCTTGCCTTCTGCCCCGGGAGAGGCGCTGCTCCGCCCTTGCCCCGGGACTCCCGGCAGGGACAATCGCGCTGCGGCCCCTTTAAGCGCGGGCGGCGCCGGGCGCGGATCCGGAAGCGGCGCGAAGCGGCCCGGGCCCTGCGGAGCCGGAGCGGCGCCGCCATGAGCCGCCCCCCGGCCCTGCAGGCGCAGACCTGCGGCCCCTGGGAGATGAAGGAGCGCCTCGGCACCGGCGGCTTCGGCAACGTCGTTCGCTGGCACAACAAGGTGCGCGGCGGCCCCGGCGCGGTCCGCGCTCAGCCCGTGCTCTGTGTCCCGCGCCCCGCACTGTTGCCCGCTCTCACCCCGCTCTGTGCCCGCAGGAGACCGGCGAGCAGGTCGCCATCAAGCAGTGCCGGCAGGAGCTGAGCCCGCGCAATCGTGACCGCTGGGCGCTGGAGATACAGATCATGAAGAGGTTCGAGGGGCGCGGAGGGGGGAGGCGGGTGGATCTGAGCTGATGCTTGGGCTGGATGAGCGAAGATCTCTTTTCCAGCCTCAGCGATTCTGTGATGTCCTCGAGCCACCGCGGTCCCGGTGCGCCTCACCGGGCTTTGCACCTCGGGGCGCGGGGGTCGCCGAGCCGCACCCGCCTTGCGAAGGCGTGGTCGGTGGCTGCTGCGCGGGCCGGATGTGCCTGGAGAAACGCACTGACCGCACCTGGAACACAAGGAGTTGGGATGAGTCCAGGCCCGCAAAGGATGGGTGAATTGCAGGCCTTCAGACTTCACCTGTTTGGCTTCTAAAAGGATTAGCGCCCTTGTAGGGCTGCGCGACGACTGCGAGAGCGTCAGACTGTGTAGCTGTTGCAGAGCAGAAGTCTCTCAGGTGCTATGTCAGCTCCACTCATGTCCAAATGCTTGCCTCATTTCCATTCCTCAGGCTGAGCCATCCCAATGTGGTGGCTGCCCGCGACGTCCCTGAAGGGATGCAGAAGCTTGCACCCAATGACTTGCCACTGCTGGCCATGGAGTACTGCCAAGGTGGAGACCTCCGTAAGGTGAGGTCCCTAGGAGGGTGACCGAAGGCTAGATCGATTTCTCAGCTGATTTCTGTTGAAGTTTCCTTGTGAAACCTCTATTTTCACATTCTGATGCTTTCTAATTCTTGTCATGGCACTGACAGGTTTTGGTGGGTTGGTCCTTGGTGTTTTCAACTTTTGACGTCTTGAACTATTGCTGTCTGAAACTTTTTGTGTTTGGCTGCAGGTGACAGTGTGAGGAGTTTCTGCTTAAAGGATGAGGGCATGGGTGAGGGATGTGCAACGGGGTGTGAGTGTGGCCAAGACCATAGTAGGGCTGTGCTCTTCCTGAGAGTGATTAACTCCTATCTGTTATAGAAAAAAATAACACGTGTTAATTCTATTCTTACTGTTTTTTTCTAATGTTTGCTATAATCTGCCCATAGATAAAACCCAGAGCTTAGAGATGAGATTTGAGCTGATACTGCCAGGCACAGGGGTAAACGGCTATGAAGGATGATGCGAGTATAAGCAAAAGCACGGGGATGACACTTGACTTCTTTCACCCACTCTTTTCTCCTCCCATGCAGTTAGACCAAGGCCTGAAGCTGTAATTGCTGCTGCTGGAGGTCACAGTCCCGTAGAGTTTTGTGCCTCTAGCGAATTTCATTGCTGTTACTGAAATGTCTCGCATCTGTCAGAGTTTGTGGGACTGTGATCCTCACTCAGGATACAGGAGGGAAAGACTGTAGTCATTGTTGTTTTCTTGCAGTACCTCAATCAGTTGGAGAATTGCTGTGGCTTGCGGGAAGAAGCTATTCTCATCTTGTTATCTGATATAGGTAAGTGGCACAGTACCTTCAGTTGTCTGAACCACAGAAGCCCCTTCAGTGCCTAGAAAGAAATGAATCATGAGTTTGTGCTAGGTGCACTCTTACAAGTGCCTTTTTCGGTGTCTCAGCTTCTGCTCTCAGATACCTTCATGAGAACAGGATCATCCACAGAGACTTGAAACCAGAGAACATTGTGCTGCAGCAAGGAGAGCAAAGGGTAAGCAGGAACCAGGTGTTGCTGCCCGCACAGACAAGCAAGTGTACAGGTAATGTGTATGTGCTTTGTGCAGTTACAGGGGTCCCTCTGCAAGAGCGCTCAACCTGGGCTAACAGGTAGCTCAGTTCTGTGTGTCAGATGAACGGTATTCTGTGTGCAGCTAAGATGAAAGGTATTAGACTTCTGATAACACCTGACATTTTGACTTTCAACTATCAAGGGAAGAACCAGACTGTACAGGTTGATCAAAGATCTGAAATAGCAGTAGCATCGCCAGCTCTGTGCGACTCAAGCTAATGACAACTTACAGGAATCTTCGGAGCCTCCCATTTCCACTTCCATCGCTTTGTTAGCATCTCTTCTTTGCGTACCTTTGAAGAGCAGAACCTTTTCTTTCTCTGCTGTATGGTGTGCTTTTAACAAGACTTCTCTCTAGTGATTGTATTCTCTGTTGTTTATTCCAGTTAATACACAAAATCATTGACCTTGGTTATGCTAAGGAGTTGGATCAGGGTAGCCTATGCACATCCTTTGTTGGGACTCTGCAGTACTTGGTAAGGAAGGAATTCAGCTAGAAAAGCAGCTGCCACTTTGCAGTGGGATTGAGTTAACTGTTAGCAGTCTTTGGGCTGGGATGAAGTACTTGCCCTGGGCTTGGATGTGTCTGGGGTGCTGCAGCGAGCAAGGGTGGCTGTATTTTTGCTGACACTGGGTTTGCACGGTGTCTGCTGGCTCTATCTGTTATAAATAAGGAGCAGGAGTGCAAATAACTTCTGATTTTTACTGAGAATCTCCAAGCACCTTCTTTAATCTGTTGTACAAATGTTAACAAGCTCTTAAAGGATAGAGAAACCTAAGATGGGTCGCTTTCTCTCATATGTGTGTAAACTGTCTCAGGCTCCAGAGCTGCTGGAACAGCAGAAGTATACAGTGACGGTGGATTACTGGAGCTTTGGCACACTGGCCTTTGAGTGCATTACAGGCTTCCGACCATTCCTACCCAACTGGCAGCCAGTGCAATGGTGAGTGAGCTGGGGCCAGGTGATAAGGATAGAGTGTGCAATGTGACCTGTTTACGGAAGTAGAATTCTGGCCCCTTGATTCCTAGGGTAACATTCCTGTGTTCCTTGCCTTTGTGGAGACTTGACTCCCTTCATGGGAGTTATACCTACCTGAGCAAGTTCAGCATTCTTGATGCTTGCCCTCTGGGATCAGGACTGACTCCTGCAGGGCACGTAGCAGAAACCAAAGTGGTATCTGTATTCCCTCCGTCAAGAGTAGCATTAAGAGCCTACTAACATGCAGGCAGGGAAAGGCAGGTCATTTGACTGTTGTGCTTGCTTGAATTCATTAGGCATACGAAAGTGCGACAGAAGAGTGAGCTGGATATTGTTGTTTCAGAAGACTTATCTGGAGAAGTGAAATTTTCTAGCAGTTTACCCTGCCCAAACAATCTAAACAGGTGAGGACGAGGAATCTGTTATGCCACACTGGGATAAATTGTTTCTTCTGGAAAAGGGCTAGGTTTTTATTATTATAGGTCTTATTACGTTAATCTGTGAATAAACTGAGTGCACGACACAACGTTTGTGTCCCTTGTCAGACTTGTTAGCTGTGAGTCTCTGTTTCTGCCTTCTGAACACTGCATTTGTGAATGGGGAACAGTGGGGAAGTTGTTTCTCAGTCCTCCTGCAGAGGACCAAGCCATATGGTGACTGCAAATGCACTTTTATCTCTTCTGATCCCCTTCTTGTTTTGGTCCTCCAGTGTTTTGGCCGGGAGGCTGGAGAAATGGCTGCAACTGATGTTAATGTGGCACCCACGGCAGAGAGGTACAGATCCAACATATGGACCCAATGGGTGTTTCAAAGCTTTGGATGACATTTTGAATTTAAAGGTGAGCAGTGGGGTCTGTTTTACCCTGAAACGTTTTCCAGAGAGCAGTTGCCTGTAGCCCTTGAGAGAAGAGACTTGAGTCATAGACCTAGGAGGAGGAGCAGCACAGAATCTCATTTAGCTGTCTCCTGGCAGTGAGTAACAGGTGTTTTCCTCTTGTTACTTGAGGACAAATACTCCCCGAGCTTGCTGGGAGTAGCACATGCCTTCTGTGTGCTTGCTTCCATATTCTGATAGAGGATTCTGCGGCTAAAGCTGTTTGATCACCATGTGGCCTCTCATCCAGTTGATGAAGACAAGGACTTGGACATAATGTTACGAAATAGCTGCTAAGTGACTTCAAGTGCTTTGAACGGGTTATCTGTGGCCAGTGTCTCAGTCCTGGGACCTGTGCTCAAACATGACCAGTCTATCTTCAGCCCTTCTCATATCACACTACTCTTCTTGTAGTTGCTTCATGTTTTGAACATGGTTACGGGGACTGTTCACACCTACCCTGTGACAGAGCAGGATACGCTGCAGACTCTGAAGGCCAGGATCCAGTCAGATACAGGAATCCCAGAACAAGACCAGGAGCTACTGCAGGAAGCTGGACTTGAATTGTTTTCTCAGAAGTTGGCCACTAAACATATAGCAGATAGCAAGGTGAGTCTGCGTACTCCCTTCCTTGCTGTTGTGGGAGTCAGCGGGCGATGCTCCCTTTGGGAGCACAGCACTCCCCGCTGTTGTGGCAGGCTTTTGTCACAGTGCCCACGCCAGCCTAACAGCCCTTGCAGAACAGGCACCCTTTGGCTGAGGAAAAACATTCTGTTTACGGTGTTACTGAGGCTTGCATTTTCTGAGAGAACCTGGTTGGATCTTTTGTCTTCTGCAGGCGAATGACACTGCAGCTGCGGACACAGACCTCCTCTTTCTCTTCAATAACCAGAAAGTTGCCTATGAGGCTCAGGTTGCCTTGCGTCCTCATCCGGAAAGTGTTGACTGCATCCGTAAGGACTCTGTCTAGTGTGAACATGAGAGGCTGTCTGCATGGAGAGGGCTGCCTGTGTTATGTGCACTGTGTTGGGGAAGGAGCAGAGAGAGCTTTTGCGTATTGTGACTGAAGAAGCAGTAAAATAGGCTGGCATAGCGTTCATTCGATTTGTCAACAGAACTGAGGAGAGGAAGTGTTTGATTGTGATACAGTGGGGAAGCTGCGTAGGGGTTAGCCAACTGTAGGCTTTGCAAGAATTAATGTGCCCCTCGAGAGTGATGTTTTGGTCTGTTTTGTCATGTGACAGCACTAATTTTAGGCTTCATGCTAATACATACGTTTCTTGCCCCATCCCCTCTGTTTTCAGTTCAGGATCCAAAGAAGAATCTGCACTTTTTCCAGTTGCGGAAAGTGTGGGGTCAGATCTGGCACACAATCCGGACGCTGAAAGAGGACTGTAACCGGCTTCAGCAGGGGCAGCGAGCGGCCATGTACGGTGACAGTTTCTCTACAATACTTATCTCTGTCTTTGCTCCCTGGTGAAAGGAAAAGGACAGGAATGGGACCCTGTTGGAATGGGGAAGCCCATGCATTGAGCTGTTAATGGTCAATGAAAAGCTGAGAGTTCTGTTCTCTGACACAACTGCTTTTGTGCTCACTGCTGCACTGTGAAGTACCTACTTTTGATATAAGCGGAAGCTCTTGTTTTTAGTGTGGGAAGATAATAGGAACAACTTCTTGTCCATGCAGGATGAATCTGTTGCGTTACAATAGTACTCTTTCGAAGATGAAGAATTCCATGGCCTCCCTTTCCCAGCAGCTGAAAGCAAAGCTGGACTTCTTTAAAACAAGCATCCAGATCGATCTGGAGAAATATAAAGAACAGATTGAATTTGGAATTAGTGAGTATAGCATCTGGCAAACAGAGATCTTTCTACGCCTCTTATTCCCACAAAGCATCTACCATTTCTTGTAAGAACTTGAGAAAAAGCAGTCACTCTACTTTCATTCCTGTAGCTTCTGAGAAGCTGCTGTTTGCCTGGAAAGAGATGGAGCAAGCTGTGGAACTTTGTGGGCGGGTATGTTTCTAAATCTAACTGCTTATCCTAAAGATTGTTTTTCATTCGTTGTTTGTTGTTTTTTTCTTTTTTATTGTCCTTCCTCAAATAGAAACTTCTTGTGTCTGGGCTGATTCCGTATGTCACATTGCTTTGGTTTGGTCGGCACCGTATTTGTCCATTGCCATGAAGCTTACTGTGTTTATAAGGCTTGGGGGTTAAAAACGGGGATCTGGGGGAATGTGAGAGGAGATTTTGCAGTGGTTGCACTCAGTTGTCCTGCTAACCCAATCCTGGAGCCAGGATAGCTGAAAAGAGGATACAGAGCATGGATTAAACAGAATGGGAACATGATGAACTAAATGATTGAACACATGAGTTTTAACTATCAGTCTTGGAAGGCAACAATTTCCCGTTCTTGCTACACATTCCGCACATCCGTTCACCGTTTTGGCACAAGACAGCGTAGCACCTGTAAGTCTGGCCAAGGACCATCGCTCTCAGATGAGGAGCGGAAGGTGACCAGTCAATATCTTAATATTTTCCAGTGCTTGGGCCTCCTCTGTTGGGAGGAGGGAGAGGGCAGAATGACTGTCTAACAAGCAGCAGCTTCTGCATGTAAGCCAGCTCTAGTGAAAACCAGAATTTGAGGTCCCAGGAGTGAACGTGGTTGTGTGCTGAAGGAAAAGCGGTGATGGACAGGATGAGAGATGTGGAATAGCCAAGGAAAAGGAAGCATGATGGTGTGGGAACTAGCAGTACTTTTACTACAAAGTCTGACTCTTCAGTGGCTCTTTTTCGCAGGCAGATTTTTTTATCAAATAACTCTTAGAAGTTATTTTATTCCAGAACACCAAACTGGTTTCTTTGAATTGAAATTACTCATGTTCTCATTTTTTCTTTGTCCAAGGCTGCTGTTTGCATTTTGCCAACGTGAGTGTTCAGAAATGTGAATAAGAGAGAAGGAGCCAGTGTGAGTGGTAGCATCTCTTGCAATGAGACTGTCCCATTGCTTATGTTCTGCCCTGTCTTCAGGAGGATGATGTGGATCAGCTGGTGAAGATGATGATGGCCCTGCAGACAGACATTGTGGACCTGCAGAGAAGCCCACTGGGTCGCAAACAAGGAGGAACACTGGAGGATTTGTGAGTAGAACTACCTTGAACTACTGATGCAGGAGTATTTCTAGCTAAGCTTACTCACTGCAGGATGATGAAATTCTTCAGCCCAGATTATGGGGGACTGGGAGGACTTTGACACTAAAAGACAGTTTTCGACTCCTTACCTGTTGCCAGTCTGAAATGTCAGGCTGGTATATAACAGATTTGAGTTCTTGAAACTACCTGTTCATAATTCAGGTTCTATAGAAGTCCTTTGTGTTCTGTACCTTTTTCTTCTAGAGAAGAACAAGCTAGAGAGCTGTACCGGAGACTGAGAGAGAAGCCAAGAGGTAAAAGACATTTTGGCTCATAGTCAGCTTCCTTTGCATGGACAGTAACTTTGGAGATGCAATAATGACCACTGAGAACTTTCTCTGCATTCTTGACCTGCTTGTAGGCCAGCTGCACATGGATTCTATTGTACTCCGCTCTTCCTGGAGAGGGGAGTCAGGGTCCCAGTTTTAATTAAGGCCAGTCTTGCTTTCTTGGTACCTTCTGAGCTCTCCTTGAAACTCCTCTGCAGCTCTCTTGGACCAAGCTGTTGCTGCAAGCGTATGCTGCTGCTTCTCTGTAGGAAGGATGAGAGCCAGAGCTGTTTCTTAGAGCAGCTCTGCAGCCCCATGGTGACAGACCAAACCTATCAACTCTGCTTTCTAGTTCTCATCATTTTGAAGAAGGTGGCTAAGACCCAGTGCAGTTTTGTCTGACTCAGACTTGCATGCCCTGAACTTGGGATGTTTGATTGAAGAAGCAGTGGAAACAAGCCAATAAGAATCTTCTCTGTGGCCCGTAAGCCTACCTTACTGTGTAATACTCTGACTCTCATTCTAGATCAGAGGACAAGTGGTGACAGCCAAGAAATAGTACGACTGCTCCTACAGGCAATCCAGACCTTTGAAAAAAAAGTCCGAGTTATTTATGCTCAGCTCAGGTGAGGTTTTTAGTGTAAGGTCTTATTGAGGGTTGAGAGAAAGCATTTTCTCTTTTAGCAGGAGGTTTTGTAGAGGTTTAAAAAGATGACATCTGAGTGTTAAAGAAGCTTCAGCAGTAGAGGAACATTTCTGATGTGTGATCTGTTGTTTGTTTTTAATAGTAAGACTGTAGTTTGCAAGCAGAAGGCACTGGAATTGTTCCCCAGAGTGGAGAAAGTGATGAATCTGATGAATGAAGATGAGGAAACAGTTGTTAGGCTTCAGGAGAAACGACAGAAAGAACTGTGGAACTTGCTGAAAATTGCTTGTGTGAGTCAAATAAAAACTCTGGTTTAGCCTGTGGCACAGGTTACTAAAATACTTAATAGTAAATCTAGCATGTCATGTGGGTTTTCTCTCCGTTATTTTAAATTATCATCAAAGCCAAATTCCAAGCGCTGCCATACTCTTGGCTGCTGGAAATTAATGAAAATAATATTCTGTGTTTTCTTCAGAGTAAGGTACGCGGTCCTGTTACTGGCAGTCCAGAGAGCATGAACACATCACGCCTTGGTAGCCCTGGGCAGCTGCTGCTGCAGGTCCCTTCTGGAACCTACAATTTATCAGAATCTGTCAGCAAAAGGTAAGGCAAAGCCTGGAGTGCTGCAGCTGCTGCCAGTGCTACAAAGCTGGGGCTCCGGCTTTAAAATAGCGACAATCAGGCTTTCTCCCATCTTAACATTTCCATTGTCGGCAGTCTTTTCTACCTCGTAGCTGGACTTCCTGGGGCTTGTGAATCTTCCTTATGAAAAAATGGGGAGTAGTGTATGGCTTTGTTCCCCCGCCTCCATAATGAAGGGTTTGTTTTATCTGGAATGGTTGGGCTCACTTGAAGTACACTGCCAACAGCAATGTTTGGAGCATTGTCATGTGAGGTGGCAGTAGCAGAGCTGTATCATAAAGGAGAGACTGCTCCAACAAAGCACGTGTAGTGTTGGCTTGCGTAAATGAACTGAGTCACTAGGAATGACAGACCTTGATTTATTTGTTTCTTAATCCTTCAGTTTAGAGGCTGTTCTGCAGCTTTTTCTCGAGCAACAGTGACTCCACATAATAAGAACCCAACTCCCACCTGGAACATGCTTCCTTTCCTGTTCCAGTAAATCTGGGGCTGCTGCCAACTTTCCCAGTTGCAATCTGAGTAAGCTGGCTGGTAAAAGTTAATGTTCTCCAGTACTCTGCAGCTTTACCTGCCAGAGATATTTCCTAAAGGTAGAGAGTAGCAGCTCTTTAAATAGAACTGCCATGGAAAATAACGCTGTAATTGTCCCTTTCAGTGAGGAGCTGCTGCTGGAATCACAGAAACTCTGTAGTGAACTGGAAAACGTGATGCATGACACAATGAAGGATCAGGAACAGAGCTTCATGGTAATGTATTTGTTCTTATGTAAATGGAGTGCAGAAGTTCTTGGCTTCAAACTTGTGCTCGTGTAACTGCCACCAATAAGTAACATGGTTAACAGAAATTGGAATACTGCTTTTGGACAAGGAGAGCAGCAGCTGTGGGAGACAAAAAACACCTGTACCCCTGCTTGAACCACTCCCTGCTTGCAGAGACAGGCGCCACATGCTGCGGACTGGAATTGTGCTGAGCAGTAAGGCGCAGGGGAAGGGACTGGGCTGTTGGACAAAAATACTGCAAAACTGCACTCCAAAATGGGATGGTCATGTGGTGGCAATACATCAGAGGGCAAGGATGGTTATTTAATGAAGCAGAATGTTGAAAAGAAAGTAAAATATTAGAGAAAATAAGTAGCTTTAAGTGTTTGATTTACAGCAGTTGTGCGTTTTTTTTCACAAAACTGCCAACCAACTTGTTCACAAGTGAAATTTTTACATCTTTTGGTTCCTCTTTATTCTGGAGGAATCTCAACTGTAAGGAAGTGCTGACCTGCAGTTCTGTCTCTTCTTCAGGCTCTAGATTGGAGCTGGCTGCAGCTTGACATAGAGGAGCCAAATGGTCCAGAGCAAACTCAGATGTAGAATGCCTTCGGTTGCCTCTGAAGATGCTGCTTCAGGAAGCCAACTGTGAAAAGCTGCTGCCTCTGAGGGGGGGAAGTTCAAGTGCCTCCTTCTGCTGTCATCTATCATTTGTGATACATGTGGCTCAGCTTTTACTCTCCACCCCTTGGACACTTTTTTCACAAAGATACCATAGGAAATGCCCGTTTTAACTGCTTGGGAAAAAATCTTAGTCGTGCCTTAAGGCAGCAGATTTCTTACCCTCTGTCCTGATGTCTCTTCCCTTAGGCATCACACGTGGTTGTTTCGCTGCCTTTCAGGTTTTCTAATGAGCAATGGACAATGTATGCAATCAGCTTGCAGTCACTGGTAGATGCCATCTTCCTAATATATTTGAACTGTGAACTTCATTTCTTAAATTTGCTGATTTGCACTTTTTTCCTTAAGTGTAATGGTTGTACTTACCCAATATTTGTTTCCTATATGGGAACGAAATTATCTAAAACATGTAAACTTTTGGTTTGCTCTGTTTGATACCCTCAATAATATTCTAATGGAAAAGCTGCTTTCACTGTGCAGGTCTCTAAAATGCGAGAGCTGTAAAGATGTAACCCCAAAGACCACAGAGAAGGAAATAATACTCAGTATGCATGTGTAGTTTAACAAAGCATTTTCAGATTGGTACCATGCTTCACATTTCACCAAATGGAAAAGCCCAGCTAAGCAGAGCCCTTCTGAACCATACTGAGAGACAAGGCACACCGACATTATGTTCCAGCTGTGACCAATTTATTTCATTCTGATGTAAACCCCAGATTTGCACTACAGCACAGAGGCCACCATTGCTAAAAGGTGAAGTACAGGACATGCAGGACCCAATACAATACTGGGGAGAGGGATTTTCTTCTGTTTTTAGGAACAGATTTAAGATATGGGAACCAAAGTGAAATGTGGCACAAACATCACAACTTCCATGCATGCCTTCAAGTATATCTTCCTTTGATGTGCTGGCGCTCTCTAGACTTCAGTGTTGGGTTAAAATGATTCTTTGGAAGAGTAGAAAGTTCACACTTCTTGAAATTGCAGACTAACATTAAGGCTGAAACACACTGGGTATGTTTTTGCTTCAGCTTCCAGAGCACTACCTGTCATACTGAAAGCCGCATTAAGCTTCCAGTTCAAATCCCATCCCAACTTTGTGACCTCCAGCACTGAAGTTCTTGCCATCAACCAAGCCCGAGAGGGTCAGCTTTACACCTAGGAAAGCAAACAATGAGCCCCTTCATACACCAATACCCTTTGCAGTACCCTCCCTCACAACTCGAGCCTCACTGATGCCTTAGTTGCTAGGGGAACTTCTGTATCTACCCAGGCTTACAGAAGTAAACAATGGGTGAGATTTCTTGCCAATGTATTTCTCCAGTGTGTTCAAGAGATGGCAGTAAAATATAACACACCATGTTGTACTAACACTGTTGGACTTACGTACCAGGTCGGAGGGCATGAGAGTAACCAATTCCAATCAAGCTGGCATTATTCACTTTAGCCTACAGGGAAAAGAGAAACCATGGTATTTTTATCATGTATACAAACGCTCAGAAAGAATCATCCCAGTGGCCAGAGAAGGTGGTGGTTTATGCATTAACTCTCTTGGCTACTTGTAGACTGTCCTCTAGCAGAGGTGTGTTCCAATCTTTCCCTTTTCTCCTCCTTTCAGGCTGTAACAGGCTCAAGTAACTGTTCCAATCGTTCTCTCGAATTGTGACACCCCACGCCCACTGTGTCTGTCACTGCCCCTTTAAAGGGCCAGTTACTACAGTCCCCTCAGTAACCAGTGAGGTCAGTCTTGTTTGTAGACACTGTTAACAAGTGGCTTTTATTAATGAGCAATCAACATACAAATATGCAAACCCATTTTTTGCATTACCAAGGTTTGAGCTGGTTACGGTAGGATTTCCCCATCTTCAATTTTGACTGAAATGTCCTGGAACCAGTTCTTCTGAAGCATACCTCATGCTCGCTAAGTTTAGTTCTTAGCGTTAGACGCTACACACAGTTAACTTTTATCCACTGATTGCTTGGACAGGGCTGTAAGCTCCACAGAACTTCCATCATTTCACTACAGGTTTACACTATGCATTAGATAACAAAGTGGAGACTTAAAAGGCCACTGCATTCTTATTACTTTTTGAAACACATTTTGCATAAGCTCCAAGCGTACTTATCAGCTCAGAGACTTCCACCGTGGACAAAACAGTGCTTCAGATTTGTTTTCATCACGTCACAAATGTGACCTGCCAGGTCCCCATTTAAGTTAAATCACAGCAGAAGGCACAGGTTGCCATCCACCGTACTTCCTCAGGAACTATTAAAAGCAACTAGTTCATATTGCAGATTTTTTAGTATTTGAGTGCTTGAAATACTTGTTCCTGTAACAGAATTCTTACCACAATGGAAGTCTTCTCATCTGCTTGGTACTTGGCAGCAATACCAAAACGTGTGTTGTTGCTGCCAGCAGTCCATGCAAGATTGACTGATGTCTCAACCTTATCATTAACCTTCTGATAAATGGACCCACCAAATTCGGTGCCATCGTTCCTGTGTGTAATAGATGCAAGTGTGCCATATTTAGAAAATGCAACAGTAACTCTTTAAATTAACCCTTCCCCACAATCATTTGATCGTTATCTCTTAAAATGAACCAAGAGTTCCAATACCTCCCTGGACCCAAGCACATCTACTTCCCAGCTGGGGCTGACTCCTTCTCAGATTGTTTTTTTTTTTTTTTTAAACCCAAAATATAAGTTTTAGTTGTAGAACAGAACAAGATTTTTTTTTTCCCCCCACAACAGCTGAGACCTATGGTTTGAGGTTCTGACCACAAAAAAACCACAACACAAAACACCAAAAAAACACCACCACCAAAAAGGAAAAAAAAAAACCACATGGCTAACTGGTTTGCTTTCAATAAGAATGTCTGCGATAATGCATAAAGGGACAAATCCAGAAGGAGGCTTCAGTCGGTTATGGGGCCAATGAGACTGAAAGCGATGTTATTGCACTACACTTGTTTAAATATACCATCTTCCAAGACTCTCAGAGCATCTGAATGCCAAGACTAGAGCTATATTGAGCTGATAGCTGAAAACAGTTGAGCACAATTCAACATACACCCTTCTCCTCCACCCTCAGGTACTTCTGAGCCAGAAGTTAGTTTACCAATTTTAATGCCAAATTAATATTATGCAGTGCCTTTACACTACTATCTTACATACACAAAACCCAAAGTAACTCTGAAACAAGGTCTCAAAAGGCAGTCAAGAGTTGGAAAGTTGCCCATACAGTATAGTTTTACTTGAAGGTGAAAACACCAAACACAAAATATTTTGAAAAACGTCTGCACACCCTCCCACCTACCCACATTTCGCCTCTGTTAATGCTCGCTGTTCATCTAGTTTGGCTCCTGTGATAATGTTTTTCTAGGCTCAGGTAATACTTACACATTAGTATGAAGCTGAAAATCTCCTGCCTTGTACCCCAAGGCAAAGTTATTTTGCGAAAGCTTAGACTTGGCTGTATCAAAAGCCATCTGGTAACCAGCAAGCCAGCCTTCATAGCCCAACACTGCCCAGCCATAGACAGTCGGTCCAGAGAGGTCAATGTCTATGTTGCAGCCTAGATTTACATATTCTCTTTTATAGGAGGTCTTTAACTTTCCACTCTTCTTCCTGCAGAAACACAACATTTTATCCTTGGCAGTATATGTTATGTGTTATACGTAGGGTTTTTTCACGTATGTATGTCCCTTAAGGCTAGTTAATTAAATGACTGTAATACCTAATCAAAACTTAGCTGAAAAGGGCATAGAATAAGGGTAATATTGGTATTATGTATATTTTCACGGTGCCACTTTTGTTTTGTCTCTAACTCCTTAAGATCCTCAAGAAGCAAAAGACAAAAGTGTTTCTGCTTAACGCCCTGAAAACTATCAGGTTTCAAATTTTGTTCTCCACAAGTGAGTGCAATGCATTCTGGCATCATCAGTTCCTTTGAGGAGCACCCACAATGTCCCTTCACTGACAGCCAGCCTTCCCATCCTGCCCTTCTGTGATTTTTTGTCTGCTTGGTTCTCTCCGCCATTCTTTCATGTGCAGTGCTTCTTTCCCTCCCCCTTCACTGCTGGATACCAGTCACCTCTATTGAAAATGAATTTCCTCATCCTCAAGACATCATCCACTTATACAGCCTTTGCTGTCCCTCTGGAGAAGCCTTTTCCTTTCGCCAGTGCATCTTTGTGCTTATTTTGCTATCAGTTCAAACTCAACATAACCGAGACAAAATTTTGTCATCTCACTCATCCTCTCCCCAACCTCCTTTCTCTGCCACTGGAGGCACAGCAGAACACCGTGCAGCCTGTCACTCACACCCAGGCCTGAGATCTCAGTTTTGACTTGGCTTCTAATTCTTTACATTCGAGCAGTATTTCAAACTCTTATTATTTTGTAATAGGATCTCCCCAACAATAAATGCCAATAATTGTTTCCAAAGCAGTCTCCAGCTCTGTGCATTATCCAGACATTAATGCCCCTCCTTTGCTCTGCTGCCTATCAAAACTAAATACATGATAGCTGAGACAGACAGCAAAGCGCTATTCCACTGCCTAATGTAACACCTACACGGTTCTACCTCCCCTTTCACTTTTTCAGACATCTGCCCCAAAACATCACGAGAAAAACAACTTTGCTTTTTGTTCTTAAGGCCCTGAGTTGACAGCAGGAGGTCTGACAACACCACCGCAAAGACGGTACAAGTTAAGCGGTCCATATAAGACCTTGCTGCTTAAAGGGAGTACTACGAAGCTATACCTACTGCAAAACCACAAATTTCCCACAGCCAAAAGGCGAAGAATCATTTTAGCAGACGTCCTTCTGAGCCAAAGATTAGGCATTGCCTTGAAAACAGACCACAATGCCTGTAGAATATCCTACAACAAATTTTGAGCATTTACCCATTTCTAATTGAAAGCTATGGGAAACTGTAGCACTCCTTAGATAAAGGTAACAGAACATATTTACCCTGTGTTTGGTACAAATGTTGTCTCAAGAGCCACCTTCAGTCCTTCAGCCAACTGCAAAGAAAAAGAGACAGCTGCTCAGAACGCAGCATTTGTTATAAACCATGACTACAGTTCTACTTGTCTAAAGAGAAGAGGAAATATGACCATGTCTCCCATGTTTTACAGCAGAATCTGAAGATGCTCTATGATGAGGGATTAAAATTGAGACTTTTTCTGCCCCCAGTGAGGCCCTATAACAGCACACGCCTTGTAGATACGTTAATACAGGAAAATTTCAAATCTAGTGTCAAGAAAACTGAGAAACTAGGTTTAAGAAAACTGTACAGTTCATGTTTGTTTATACCCCATAGTTCCAACAACCCATACAGCTGCCTTTTGCACCACTACCTTACGCTGCAAGCATGGAAAGAAAAGCATAAAGCTACTACTTTGAAAAAGAACTGCATGCTTTCAGGGTGTGGTAGGCCAGCAACCCTTTGTGTAAACAGTGCCAAGCTGCAAACACTAATCTTTCTCTTCAACCTTACAAAAAATATTCAATCTCAAGGCAGCCAAACTTAAGTCTTTACTTATTGGAGCATTTAAAATGACAAAAACCCTCTTTTGTTTACCCTGCACGACCGCAGCAGTGACAGCTCTCCATAGCTCGAGTGCATCTTTAAACAGAAACTACTATTTGGAGTGGATAATAGTGATATTCATTCAACCAAACAGCTGATTTCACATGTCCATGACTGCAGCAACTTTGCACCTTTGGATCATTACGGACCAGCACCTCATTGTGTGAACGCCTGCAGCCCCCACCCCAAAACTCTCAATGCTTTCCCTCAGCCCCCGAGTTCTACAAATATACATAACTTCTTTCTTTTTTGGTACTCCAGATAGTTCTGTGATACTTTTACTCTTCAATGTGTCTGCTCAACTCAATACTTTCTCATGACAGCTGCAGAAGTATTTTCAAGGTATCTATTTCCTCTTACCTGATCCTCCATGGAAACCTCTGTTCCCAACATGTTGTCTGTGTTCCACTTCTGGGTGAATGTAAGTCCATAGTCTTTGACCTTATATTTCGTCTCTAGTCCGCCTGAAGCCTTGCCTGTGTCTGTGCTGGAAGAACCAGTTGCAATGAATTCCTGCCAAGAGCATAACAGGAGTTTCAGCAGTCTGATATTTAATTATATTCAGTTTTTCCACTTGCCAAGTGCCAGCACTCAGCACTCACTACCCCTAGCCCTTTTGACAGAACCCTCAATATCCTCTCTCCTCTTCCCTATCCCCATCAAAATTAATTACTTTTGCATCACAAAATGCTACTTCTTTTGGCATCTTGGTTCTGGGTATTTCTTTTATGAAGGTGTGCTGACAGAGTCCTGGAACTTGATTCAGTTGGAAAAAGCACTATTACCCAAAGACCTGTGACCTTCACTTACTTTTTACTTGTATCACGATTTGATGACCTCCTCTGCCCCTCCCAGTTTTACCACATTTTTCCTAACTTATCCACCAGCCTCCCCTGCACCAAAACCACCTTTTTCCACTCCAAAGTGGCATTTCAACATTCCACAACTTTCTCTAGATACTCACTTGGGATACACAGCTGCTTGTATCCTTGGATTTTTCCTTACCATCTCCTCTGATCTTCTTATTATCTTACCAGTACTGTCCCAATTGTGCATGAAATAGCACTAGCAGAAATCCTTAAGAAAAGCAATCCTACACCCAACTCACGCTGCTAGATAAACAGTAAAAAATGAAAAGATGGATTTTTCTCTCATTTCTCCAAACACCTCATGTGTATCTTCCTTTTCATTCTTTTTTTCTTCTTCCATTTTTCAGCAGTGAAAATGTCTTCTGGAGAACGGTCACTGACGCTCTTCACACCAACTACTGTACCCTAACATTGTTCTTCCCCTACTCGTTCATACCACCGTCACCTACACTCTTCATATACCACGGTGACGATCTTATACCTTCTCCTCCAATCTGACTTTTCTGTCTCAGCCAGTACACACACTTTAGAAGCCAGGTTACCCCTTTGTAAGGCACCTTAAAACCGCAGACCTTTTCTCCTTCAGAGAGTCAGACAACACCCTGACGTCAGGGGCACCATGACACCTCTTCATCAGGCAGGTCCTTCACTGACCAATGTAACAGAGCCAACAACTGTGGATTGTGTAAAATGTGTATTTTGTAACCTTCTTTTCCCCTCTGCTGTTTTTACAGTGTTCTTATTGTGGATTTTTGGACAAAGATTGCAAATTGCTTTACATACATGGATCAGGAGATTAAGAGCTATGGACACAGTCAGATTTCGTGACATGGATGATAACAAGACTAAACCAATGGAACAGTTCACAAACAACAGTATGCACCACAGAAAAGCTTGCTAGACAAGCAATAAAGAGCCAACATGCCAAAACAGTCACCATTCTTACCAGCTGGATAAATATCCAACATGAAAGTTGCATGGAAAAGGAAAAGCCCATTTTAGAACTTAATATGGTTTTCATGTTCTGTCACATTCAGATGATGGCACGATTTAACTGTTACTATATCATTTGAGAATCAAAACTTCAGTCAGAGAAACCAAGCACATCATCAGACGTCAGTAACTGGTAGCAGTCACAGCATAGAGGTGTCATGGTTCCTTGTGCCTACTCGTTCCTAGCACACAATATAAGTCATCCACCAAAAGTTCAACTGAGAAGATAATAATACAAAAGGAATGACTGACACCATTTGCACGATACGAATGCAAGGAAAGGAGGGAGCTAAGGCAAATATGGTTATGAAGTAGGCTGAAAAGCAGCACAGCTTATCAACTACAAGAGCATCAAGTGGCAACACTCACACAGACTTGGTGTAAGAATACTTTTACCTAGTAAACAATATACGTCTATGGTTAAAGGCCAAAATTATGAAATCCATTCCTCATTTTGCCAGCCCTCCCATGAGGCCATGAGGAAGTTCTACTTCTCTGTCATTAAACTGGAGATCATTAGTTACCTCAAGTACTAAGGCTTAATTAATGTCTATAAAGTGCTCCCAAATTCTACATAAAGGGTACTGCAGGTGGACTACTGAATTTTAATTAAGTCTTGCATTGTAAGATGAGCGAACATGAAGGTAAGTTAAACCGTGGCTCTTATTTGCCCCTTGGCATTCTGGATAGAAAGTCAGTCTAGACTCAAAATCCTATAAAAAACAACAGCAGACAAACCCAATTGCACTCATAAGCAGAAATAAGAGCTATCTGGGATAAAGAAATCCTGGTGTTTGGGATGTGGCAATGGGAACAGGGAGGAAAGCCACATGTCCACAACAAAATGACTGAAAATTCCTGCATGCCACAGGAAAAGAAGCACCACTAGGTCAATTCCACACCTCATTATTCAAAGACCTCATTCAGATGCAGGTTTTAAGATGAGAAATGGAAGAGAGAAGCAACACCTGCTAGCAAAGTATTACCACCAACCAGTTGAAGAATCTGTCCTTCCAATGCAATGCCGGTGATGTTGAAGCCCCAGTACTTACCACCCCACTGGAAGACTTGGTCTTCAGCTCTAACTTGACCATTCCAAATCCTGAAAAATCAAAGAGTACACAGCATCTGTTCCAGCACAATATACAATCACGGTTATTTCTAGCACACCCAAAGTAGAGCAGGTAGGGCATGGTGAACCAAAATAGCCTGTCTCTATATTTCAATGTCTATTGATCTTATTGAGGAATGACTGCAGGAATTTTGACAATTCAAAGTGTGTGGCCTCATAATTTATAGTCATAACAGTCACCCCTCATCAAGTCTCTCCATCTTCTGTAGCTACCTGCAGTCTGGGACCAATCAATTGCGTTACCATTTCTTCTGATTTACTCAAATTTACTTTTATATTTCCAATTGCAGGGCAGGATTTTTTTCTTTTCCCCCTGTCCAAGAAAACTATGTTTCAACTTAACTTGAACCAGTGCTGTACATAAAGATACTACTGTTTTCCTCCTTTTCTTCCCTAATATGCTACGAATGTAGAGAAATAACTGGCCCTCGCAGAGAGTAGAAAAGTCTGAAAGAACAACAGGCTATTCTGATTAACATGAAGATCATTCTACCTTGGGACCCTCTGTTGCCACACACAGTCTCCTATGGCCTTCTACATGAGTTTGACTAATATCTCTAAATACAAAAATCAGAAGTTAAAAAAAAGCAGCATTCTTCAGCGACTGTTCTGGACTATATCTTAAGGTCGAATTCATTACTTTCCCCTCTAGCTCTTTGCCTACCTGCAGCGTTTTTGTCTACAATCTACAGTTCAAATTCAGAAGGCACTAGATGCTCCAGGCTTCTACTGCATTCCTACCACAAATTATTTAGGGGATCCCTCGGGTACTAATGTCCTTATTGCCATTTTCAGGATACCTAAGAAAAAATGACAGGTTATCAAGGCACCGTCACATTACTTACCATATCCCTTGTTGAATACATCCCTGGCAGACTTTCCCAAGTCGCTGTATGATGGTGGGACAGCCATTGAATCTGAAACATATTGGAAGCTGTAAGAATCTCAGGCTGAACAGCATAAAATCTAAACTCTCTCTCTACCACATTTCCAAGAACCTCAACAGCTCCCAGCAAGACGTTTTCCACAACCTAGCAGCAGGTTCAAAATGCCTCTGAATCATTCATCGAGTCCCAGGAGTTCAGAATTCTATGCTAAAGGAATAAACAGACTTGTTCCTTGTTGGCAAAAATGTGTAGATTCTAAGGGTTCTTATTTTGATTAATAAATCTAATTCTAAGCTGAGACAGACTGCGTTAAAGTCGATGGGTAAAAAAATAGCAATTATTTTTGCATCAACCTAATATATTACCTAATACAGGTAACATTTACAACTACTTTGGAGGACAAAACTCAAAGGAACGGGAATGTGATAATACAGCTTACATGACATTTAATGTCAGTTAGCCTTCCCCTTCTAGAAGACGTCTGCATAAATGCAAAGGCACATCTGCTGCAGGAAAGAAAAGCTATCAAAGTCCTGTTTTCAGATAGCTATCCTCTTCCTAAAATGAAGCTCCCTAGCAATTTACATCCCATAGCAGACAAACTCCGTCTGCAGTGACTTAACAACTACCGTGCACTATGCATCTATCGAGACATGGACTCAATGATCCTTAAGAATCCCTTCCAACTTGAGATGTTCTACCTATGGGTTTAGAGCACCTACAACAGCTGGATGTGACTGCAGAGTCCTTATCTGTGGATTAGTACATAAAACAGGTACTTCTCAAAATTGCCTTTTTACCTGTCAAACAAGGAGAGGAAAAAAAAAGACAACCAATGAATCATTAAACTGATGAAAGAGAAACAGAATGTGCACTTTTGTGACCTCATAAATTACTACAACAGTTTTAGCAACTGAGCTATGAAGTAGAACATAGCTCTGTTTTAAAATATTTTTTTTAACACTAATCTGTCAATTCATAAATTCCAACTCATACTTTGAATTTAGGTTTTGGCTTTGTGTTTGGTTGTTGGCTTTTTTGGTTGATTGGTTGGGTTGTTTGGTGTGGCTTTTTAACAGGTCTGTCAGAATAGCTCAACCTGCTGATTTCAAAAGCTTAGTAACTAAATTTATGGAGCAAGACTGATGCCTGGACATTTTAACATGACAGTCTACACGTGCAGTAGCTGCCTAACGTGCTCTTCAACCTCAAACATTCTTTTTTCCAGTTTAAGAGAACACTCCATAAACATGGATTTGTAGCTGGCTTCCAACCACATAACCCATTTTCAATTAGATATTCGATAACAATCAGTAGGGAGCCACAATGCATTCTGGGAGCCCGGATTGACACTTAGAAGACATCGGTCTACTCTAGTTTTCAAATTCGATGGAGATGTTACACTGAACAAAGCCCCCCATCACAATTTCTGAACAGATGCCACACCCTGACCTCTTCCATGCTTAGCCAGCTCACCCTCAAACATTTCTGCCTCCCTGCAGAGGGACGCGGCCTCTGAGAAAAACGACAACGGAGCCAACCACCCAGCAGCCTGGAGACTCTCTTCACTCGGTACACCGAAAAAGCTTCAATTAAAGGAGGACCTCCTGCCCGGCACCTCCTGAACGCCGATCACACCCGTTCGGCTGACGCCCTATTCAGGTTACGCTTCTTTCTCGTACGGTTTGAGACACCCTGAACGCCGCGTCCCGCCCGCTCTCCTAACACGTCTCCCACCGGCAGCAGGCGCGGTGCAGCCGGGACTGGGGTCCCGCCCGTCGGAGCCGCGGGCAGAGGGCGTCGCTCCGACCGGCGCCGCGCGACCTCTGACCTTGCAGCCCCGTAATGGATAAGCACCACGGGTAACGGAGCGCGGCCGCCCCTCTCCGCGTGCCGCTCGCGCTTCCCGGCAAAGGGCCCGGGGAACGGGCGGGGCCCACCCGCCATCGCCAGGCCCGAGAGAGCGCCGGCCGGAACGCGCGCCCTGCGGCCCCTTGGGGCTGCGGGCCAGACCCGCCGCAGCCCGGTGCCCGGAGGGACGCCCGCGCCAGCGCCAGGCCTGGAGGAGCGCTCGGTCCCGGCGAGGCCGCTCGCCGCCAAGTACCTGCTGCGCTGCCTCCGCCCGCCGCCTCCGCCTCCTCAGCGCGCATGCCCAGCGCCCTCGCGGCGGCCCCGCCCCCTCGCGGCGGCCCCGCCCGCCCGCCGAGACCGGCCTGCGGGAGCGGCGGTGAGCGAGCACGGCGAGGCCGCAACGCGGGCCAGAGCCCGCCCAGCTAACTGGGGCAGGGGAAGGGCACGCCGTATTGTTTATGTCATTCAGAAAAACGAACACACGCTGCCATTTTCCTTCCACCCAGAAGAATCCAGTGTTAGTCTGCAAGGATAGCAAATTCTGCCTCAAGTCCCAAGCCCAAGTCTTCTGAGGTACCTGTCTAGGGTGACAGGTAATGCGTCGGTGCGGTGGAGTGTGCTGCCGAGGAAACACTTGTGAACATGGTCAGCTTTCTGATGCTTTTAAAATTAAAGTCAAAGAGAAACAGGATTACACATTCACGATGGAATTCTCGCTCTATTTATTCCCACTGGTTATTGAAGCAAACACTAAATACATCAGCTATTCATACTTTTACTATGAGGCATCAGAAAACTTTCACACGGCACCAAGAAAACTTCTAGTCACCTTACATACCACTGGCACGGATTAGGGCTGGGGAACATTCCCAGAAAATAAACTCCAACACGAAAACAGAAAACAAAGGGATAACAAAAGTATCAGTCTTGAGTATCACCACAGGTATTAGGAAAGCACGCAACCTTTTCTAAAAGGCTAATGTTGTTTTGTAATACTTTCCAGCAACTGCAAAAAACTAGCATTAATTTTAATTGATAGCCACCATCTTCAAACCAAGCTGCAAGAAATTTAATAAGCTGAAATATTTTGCCTTCACATCAGAACTTTCTGCTCCTCTGGAGTTAAGGACAAACCTGTGATGTATTGCTTGTTTTTTCTTTTCTACTAAATTCCAAAGAAAAAGACAAAATGCCTTCTCTAAGGGGTCTGACTGCCACACCAACTTTCCCACAGGTTTTTCTAGTATTGCAGCCCATGCAGTTAAAAATAACAAGAGTTTTAATCAGCCTTAAGGAGAAGGGAGGGAGAGAGAGATATCAAAATAACATCTTGCAGCATTTAATCTTCACTACACAATCTGTGCTAGTGCCATGGACTCGCTTTAAACATCAGTAATGTACAATCTCTGGATGAAGTAATAACCAGAGAAAGAATGTGTTCTGTATATCCATAAGAAGCCATGAAGACATCTCTCTAGGTTACAAACGCAGACAAGCAGTTATTCACTCCGATCCTTTGGCTCTCGGTATTTCCACTGGATATAGTCAAAGATGTCTTTTTCACATTCTACTGGTAGGGCCTCCCCAGCAACTCCTGCAAGCAAATTACAGGTGCTATTTGAAAGGTCAAAGGTCTGTACAATCCTGAAATGCCAAATGCATTGCAAGATTAAGACAAAACTGCTAAGTAAAACAGACTTAAAAAAACAAAACACAACATCCCCCACAGACCTTTTCATACAGTATTTAGGTACTGATTCTTAGTAGTGTCAAAGGAAATAAGGTAATGAATTAACTTTGAGGCCACGAGGATATGTACTTAAACATATATTTTTATATATATGTACATATAGATACACCAGTATATATATAGTCAGCTCCCCTCCGAAACAAAGCAACTGAAGAAGATGACACATCTTGTTAAGAGTAGGAAACCGAATATGCGGTGCACATGAACAATCTTTAGGTCAGTAATACTTCAAGTATATTCGGTTACCCAAAGAGGTAACTTTGCATCCCAGTGCTGCCTTTGCCTATTGGAATGGTGTCCAATACCGGAAAGAACACTGTGAAAAAATTCATGAACTACGCGATTTATCAGAAATATTTCCATTAAACTGAGAAACCAATTTAAGAAGATCACAGAAAGCACGTAACTAGAAAGGATACTAGCAAAGGCACAGACTGACCAGTGACGCCCAAGGGACGGATTGTATACTCATTGATCGTGAAGCCCATTTCCAGAGCATGAGCTCTCATGTTCTTATTGAATATGTCGCTTCCTGTGAAATACAGTACACCACAGTAATACTGATCTTTGGGGATAAGCCTAGAAAAAAAGCGGAAGAAGAGTACAGACAGATTTAGAACAAATAAATAACAAAAAAATTATAAGCTTTGGAATTCAGACATTCAGATACTGTTCTAGGTTTACTTCCTGCAACTCTGTACATTTGGTTTTCCCACAAGCCAGACGCAAGAATGAAATGAACTGCATACCAAAACATTTCAGCACATCTACCCTGACCCAGAACTTACCACTCTTCAGCCACTACATGGTTATCATGCTCACTCTCCTGCCAAGAATTACCATCAAAGCGGTATGATAAAGTAGGTCACAATTCTGGAGCTGGATACAAATTCCTAATTTAATATACAGCATTCTTGCTAATAACCTATTGTAGATACTGCCAATTGTACAGTGGCTTCCATGCTGCAGAGGAATTAGAAACCTACAAAATGCCATGTTGTGAACATGGAAATAAGAGATGTCAATGCAGAATTTGATGCAAATGCTACACTGACTGCTACACTATGTAGCAGTCAGCTAAAGCAGAGGTTTCAGGGGCTTTCCGGGCAGCTTTTTTCGGTGTGCGTACCGGATATCAATTCTCCTGTGTGGATAGGTTATTCCATCTTCTTTATTTGGCAGCTGACAGACACCCTGTGAGGATGTAAAGAAAGCAAGAAATTCAAAGTAAAACTAAACAGATTTTGGATCAATCTTCACCTCCCTACCCCTAAACAACCCTCCAAACAATTCTCAGTCATCCTGGTGAGCAAAGTTAAATTCCTCCAAACTCATTAAATGTTCACCAGAAAAGCTGGATGTCACGGCGCCACGAATCGCTATATTACACTGCTAACAGGGCCATAGTTCAATGTAGCGTGCAACTGCTTTCTAAGCTATTACCACAGGAAGGATCACGGGACTTCTCATTTTCTATTCCTCTGGCCTAATTATTATCAGGCTCTTTTCGGTACACACAAACATGATCAGGTTAAGGAAAATGCAAAGACAAAGCCCAAAGGTATGTAACGTATTAGACTAAACAAGGTAAGCAGGTCTGAGATCAAAGCTAGCATTTCCGAGATCTCAAGGACAGAGTTACAAAAGTGGTCATCAGTACAACTTAGGAAGTGAGGTTGTGCTAAGGTTCTAGTGAAACATCAAGCAAAACAGAGACATGTTGTGTGATGAAGGCATTGTGTGATGACAATTATGCCAGCAGGGATCAGAACTACAGAGTTAACTGCAGAAAGTTTTTATGGGGGAAGGGTGAGGAATCAAAAATCACAACTCCAGCAGTCTAAATGTATCTTGTATATATCTAAGCTTCTGTCAGGAAATGTCTTTGCCCCAACACCCCTCACCACCAGAAAAGCCTTACCATGAATTTGGTGTCACCTTTAGACAGCACGTCTGTGACAAACTGGACTTTTTCCAGTTGTTCTACAACTTGATGCAGAAGTTTGGACTGGAAACAGTGACAACACAGAAGAAATTATTTCAAAAATAAAAAGACTATCCTACCCATTAACCAGACACAGCCCATATAAGTACAGGATATCATTATAATTATAAGTGGTTTTGTACATGAAATTCAACCCAGAGGGGAAAAAGTATGGCAATAGAACTAAGAAAAAGCTAATAAAATTACAGCTGTGCAACGTAAGAAAACAAAACTTCCTCCAAAATCCCCATGTCAGATTGTGTTTGCTGGAAGAAACATAACCCATTTCTTGGTTTCAGTTTCCAGCTTTAAAGCTGTCAATAAGAGTAAACACGCTGAATAGTTCTGCAAGAGGAATACAGAATAATACATGGACTCAAAAAGTATCTATAACTCCTCAAAATAAACATGGTGATCCAAGAGAAGAGTTTACTATTACAGAATATACAATATACAGTAACAGAATGATACAAGAAGTTGCGATACAAGTCTGAGACTTTGCATCTTCTGAATTTAAAACAGACCCTTATGGGAACGCTCAGTATTGATCCACAGTAGCAGAGAAACACACCTGTTTGGATGATTCAGAAGTGAAACTCGGATGGGTTAGGAGAACGTCCATATCGCCGCTTGATTCTGCACCTAGGCAAATAAGAAGCAAAGAAAAATCCCTCTGTGTATGACAAAAAGTATATACTAACACTGGTGAACATCCATCTAGCCTCTTCCAATAAACATGTTTTTCTGGTAGAAAGCAGTCAGGCAGCATTCAAGATATTTAAAAAAAACCCCAACAATCTTAAAGGAAAAGAACCTCATTCTTCCATCAAAAAGTTTCTATCTCTCACATCATATGAAATTTCTTGCTGTACTCAATAGCAATGCAGCACAAGCATTGCTAATGTAAAACAAATGCAAACAATTCACGTTACGATCGACTCCCCTTTTATACTCCATGGGCTACCAACCTCGTCTAAAACTGCCACAGACTGTAGCAATATAGTCTGGGTCCAGCTTCTTTACCTCTTTCAGCACAATATCCTACGTGAAAAGGAAAGACGTGTGTTTAGAGGTGTCATTTAATGGCCATCGGTGCTTCACATTCTCAATAAAGACATTCATACCTGCATTTGCAGCATTTCTTCCCTTGGGATTCTTTTCTCAAAATCTTCAAAATATCTGCATATATAAAAATAAAAGCATCTGAAAGAGTGGCAAAGCCAGCATCTTAAAATTTTAGTCAATTAAATGCATATCTAAGGAAAGAACACAACTTACATTACTGTCACACCACAAAAAGCTTCTCATTCTCACCAAGCATCTTAGAAAACACCTTGCCAAGCGACAGTAAAAACACACAACTGCAAGTTCAACAATGCTGAGAATATGCTTTCTTTACATATTATTTCCATTGTATATGAAAAGCTGCTATGAGGTGCAACCAAATGGTTTATATTTACATAGCCTTGGAAAAACTCAGTCCAACCAGCAAACAGGAGGAACAGGTCCCTCGCCCATGGTCCGAGGTGATCTGTGTTGGAAAGAGCTCACGGAAGCTCACAAGTCAAATACAGCTCGATATCTTTGCGTGCAGCTGTAAAAAAACAAACTGCCAGCACGCTGCTTGACTGTGGAGACAAAGAGGCTGGGTGAAACAACAATGCACTTGACCAGTTGGGAACATTCCTCACCCCTCTGGCATCAGAAGATCTAGAGCAAAGCACTGGCAGCTGCACCACACCCTCGGAGCCACACGTTTCAACATTCATTACCCCAATCCCAAGTCTGGAGACAGAGCTTCTGGATATGGGACTCCCCACCCTCACCCCCTCTGAGAGCTGGCAGCAGAACAAGGGACAAGACCACCACCACCACAGAGCCATTCCTTCAGCTCAGCACTCATCAGAGGTTCTGAAACAGCACCTGAGCACAACGCTGGAAGTAGACTCAGGGGCAATGTGTGCACTAGCAACACAGATAGGTCAGGTGAGTTTTCTTATGCTCACTAAACAATGAAAGGTTTTCCTTTGAATGCTCAGATGTATAAAGGCAGGGATGCGTCCTGGGTATGGGGCTCAGATGAGCAGCGGGAAGGCAACAATCGTGTAATCCTTATTCACTGGTGAACAGTTTCTCTACGTCACATATTCCTCTGCATCTCTGCCACTTGTGTTGAAACACTAGAGCTGGCCCCATGCAGAACCAATACAGATATAGGACTTCACTTGATTCACCTGCGGCTTCTTGCAAGCACAGCTATGGTTCTCCCAGAACTAGCACACTGGAACAACCACTCAGCAAGTGGCATTCAAGCTGGTAAGTATTGAGGGACAGACATACCTTCGGTGTGGCATTCTCAAGCTCAAATACCCAAAGGTCTCACCTGGCTCAAGCATATAAAAATAAATAGCCTGAACCACTTGTACTCAAATTCCCCAAAAATATCACTGCGACCTTATTAAAGTGATAGTCTATGAGCTAACTGAAAACCTACTGAATTTCAACGCTAATGAACAACAGCTCTGAATAACTGCTGAAAGGCATGCAGAGCATACAGAGAACAGAACTTTACTTGGCCTGTGCGACCTTGTATTACATCCTGGTGCCAAGGAGTCAATAGAAAAGGCAAGCACTTGCACCCAAAAAAAGCTTACTTCAACCCAATTCGCTGGTGGTGGGTCAGCTTGTGCTCATTTTTTCTTAAATCTAGAAGAATTAGGAAAAACAAAAAAAAAGTTACTTGAGGACTAAAGATCTCACAGTAAGTTTTCACCAATGCAAAGATTGCACACAGAAAGAATATGTAACAAGAAAACAGCAACCTCAAACACAGAGATTTTAAACTGACTATGCCAACAGCTAACAGGATGAGTACACAAATGCATATAGCACTTCCTGAAAAAGACTTCAATAGACTGTTCCTCTCAAAGCTGAAATCTGTGACCCAAAGTCACACTTACCCTCTAAAGTCTTAATTCCTTCCTCGACAAACTTTCTAGCAGCAGCAGGACTGCAAAGAGACAAAGCAATCTGCCATCAGGAACAGCAAGAACCTTAAAACACTGAAAAGGACATTAGAATTCAGTGCATCTGCCTAGGTTCTTCAATATTCAAATTGCTTCTGATGCTTAACCTCTTTTCAGCACATGCATTTTCAGTCTGTACTTTCAGACGGCAGAAATGGCTTTCCAAGGCTTGGCCTGCACATTTTTCACCATTGACAACCATAGTGATGTAAAGTTGAAAAAAAAAAAAAAAAACAAACCCAAAAAGTCACCAAACAAGCAATATTGTTTTTTAGACAACAATACCGAGTGTATGATAAGAACTACTTTAACCACCATCAGTCTCTGAACCGCCTTAAGATGACAGCAGCACAAAAACATCTTTATACTAGCACTTCACAAGACCCAATGAGACTCCTGTTTACAGCCTGCAGAAGAGCAAAGCAGTCCTAGCTCCAGTTTGGCTGCAGAGCTTGCCTTAAGCATAATGCTCAAGTGAATAGCTGAACATTTTTCCACTTTAAGGGTTTGTCACCAGATTAAGCTGGGTGCCTCTGCGGCAAAAGAACAATGTTTCAGTTATGAGACAGGCATTCAAGAAAAGTTATAGCCAGATACCTATCCAATATCCCATAACACTGAGAACCACCAGTTTGGAAGCACAGTCCCTTCCTGGGGAATTGCTCTCCAACTACTCCGGAATCACAGCTCCACTACTCCTAAATATTTTAATCCACTTCCTCAATAAAACTCTTACAATAGAATTGCAAAATCTTTACCTGCCATTTACTTCCTTTCTTACCCTTCCCTGCATCTCTTGCTGGATTCCAGACCAAGAGAGGCAACTTCTCCAGCCTGAGACAGGATAGCAGCCTGGCTTCTCCCAGCCCAGATTCTCAAAGGCATTCTGAAATCCCTGTATATCGAGTTTGAGCGCATTTTCCCTCAGAACTATTTGAGGTTGATCGCACTCCCTACTGCACACCCTCAAGGGTTTCAAACGTTGTGCAAGAGCCCTGCTGGATTTTTCCAGTTTGTTTTCAGTTGGTCAGTGTTGTTTTGTTACCCGTTTCAGGGCTCTACTTCTTTTGAAAACACATGACAGACCATCACTGTCCCTAGGCCCAACTTCCAATAAAAAGTCCAAAGGGACTTCTTCCACCCTTCTCAGCCTTCCATGGTTCCATTCCAGATCAGCTCCTCTCTCTCCTTCCTTTCTCAGCTTGCATACAGGAACTTCCCACTTCCACTCCTTTACTGTAAAGTCTGGAATTGACAATTCCATACCCTTTCTTCTCAGCCAATCATGTCATCAAAACTGTGGTGTCTCAGTGTGGGTAGTACAGTATCAGGTCAAATTAATTTTCTTTCATTATTTTCAATCACTGAAATTCTGTTTATAACTCCATGAAATAAACATAAGTAAGAAAAAAAGCCAAAACGAACCCCAATTAAACAACCTAAACTTTTACCCAATGCCAGTAACACGTGTCAGAAGACTGATAGATGCACTTGTATCATCTTGTCGAATCTGCAAAAACAAACCAAACCGTTCTTCACTCCAGTTGTAATAAACAAAGAAATCTCGAGAAGATAAAAAAACTTCAACTCTGCTCCGGAGGTTCACTATAAATGCAAACCAGTACCAAGGGTAGTACATGTATCACAACAACTCCAGATATATCAAGCCTGAAAACTACCCAACTACCCATGCTAAGCTGAACAGCTTGGTTAAACCACAAAACTCCACAGTCTTCCAGAGTCAGAATTCCACTTCTCACAGACAACATTCACATGTAGATTATATAACCTAAAATATTTTCATACACAGACAGGTTCGAGGCTTCGACTGAGCTTTTTGTTCTCTGCTTGCCACCATTCTTAAGGTTGACATCAGTCTCTCCAGGAACAACAGAAATTGCACAAGCAGGCTACTTTGCGAGTAACAAAGAAAAACAACTGCTGTGAAACAGAGAATAAAGGAAAGAAATGCACCTTTTCCAATTTGCGTAGTTTTCCAGTGGATAAGAACTCATCTATCTTCTCAGCTATTTTAGCACCGACTCCATCCTAAACATTGGGGAAGAAGAGGAGAGAAGTTAACTTCAAGATCAGTTAAAGTCACTAGATCTAAAAAAAAAAAAAAAAAAAAAAAAAAAAAGCAAGTTCCCCAGAATTTAGAGCCCAGAAAGAAATATAAGGCCACCGAGACGATGACAAAATATTGGACCATAAGGGAGTATAAAAATTGACAGGTACCACACGAGCAGCACTACCCCTGCAGTCACGCTGCATCCGCTTGGCCGGCAGCCCGGGCACGGGCACCTACCAGCTTCTTGGCTTCTGCCCCGCTCTGGATCTTGCTGGGATACCGGGAGATCACCGATGCCGCCTTCCTGTGGAACAGTGCCGGTCAGTGCCCGGGGCCGAGGGCGCTGCTGGCCCAGCGGCTGCCCAGGGCCCGAGGAGTGGGGGCAGTACCTGTACGCGTTGTACTTGTGCACGGCCCGGTTCACGTTGCGCTCGTAGTTGGCCAACTCTGCGGGGAGGAGCAAAGCAGTGAGCGTGGGGGGAGCGATGGAGGGGAACAGGGAGCACAGCTGGCGCCCCGTCCCGCCCACCCGCTCGTACCGGTCAGGAAGTCAGTGATGCCCTGGTTGGGGCTCTCCTGCGGAGCCTTCCGCTTGCTCATGGCCGCCACCGGCGCCAGCGCTGCCCGGAGCCGACGGCGCCGGCACCTCGCGCTTCCGGCGATGACGTCCCAGCGCGCGATCGGCGTCATGGGCGGGGCCCGCGGCGGCGGGAGGAGCCGGCGAGAGCCGTTCGCTGGGTCTGCGGCGTCTCCTCTCGAGCCCCGGCACGAATCGCGTCAGCAGGTCTGAATAGATAGACGGATCTACGCTTACTGTGCTACATAATCTAAGAAGGTATATGTAATCTAAATAGAGATTGTTTGTAAGTGCAAATAGATGACTGTCTCAATAGATAGAATTAAGTAGATCCGAGTGTAAATGGAGAAGTCTAAAAGGATACTAAAGTGTCAAAACAGATACCTAGTCTAAATAGCTCTTCTGTGCAATAAGTGCTAGTAAATATCTAAACAGATGCAAGTGTAAATATCTACAGAAATGTAAATATATATTATCTGTGGTAACTCTAAATAGGCAGTCTAAATGGAAGTAATATATAAGTGTAAATATATAAGTGTAAATATCTAAGTTTAAACATATATCCTATATAAGTATAAATAGACAACATTTAGGGAATATATGTTTTTTATATGTATGAATGTGTAAAAAGATACATAAGTGTAAATTTCTCTGCTATGTAAGGTTTTTTAAATTGCAAGAAACCCCATTTATAGGAAGGATTTAAAACCTCCCCTTTCTCCCCCCAGAATATCTCTGGTGAAGATATACAAGCACTTTCAAAAGCTGCCCTTTCCCTCTACTTTTCCCTTTTTCTCCCCAAAGAGAGGCTTTCCTCTCAAGAGCCATGCTGACAGTGTGGGAGCTGCCACTAGCTCAAAAATACCCCCAAGCCCCCAGTTTTGAGTCCACAAAAGGGGGGAGAGAGGAGGGGAGTTGAACAGAACAAAATTTTGGGGTAAAATTCCCAATTTGGGGTCTCAGGAAAGTCAAATCCACCTGTATTTGTGTAGCCAGGAAGAAAAAAACCCACCCCATTTCCATGCATGAAAGCAAAAATCACCATTTTTGTGTTGTGGAAAAACACCAAAAAGCCCCCAAACAGAATATTTTGGAAAACTTTAAAAAATCCCTATCTTTCGTGATACAGAAAAGAAAGAAAACACCTAAATTTGGGGTGAAAAGCTGGCAGTTGAGGGGCTTCACTGGGGGTCACCTGGAGTTGGTCTTTGAGTATGGGCCATCCGAGGTGAATTCTCCACTGTGGATGATCCCAGGGTGGAGCCCCTTGTGTGGGTCATCCCCATGCGCATTCCCCCATGGAGCTTCCTGCCCACACATCCCAATCTGGCTGACTGTCCTCAAATCCTCTCCAAAATGTGCACTGTACAAGATTCCCCCCACCCCGTTGCATTTTTCCCACACACGCTATTATTATTGAATCCAAACAGCTTCTGGCTGGTGAGATTAAGTCGTTACATTAATCAGAGAATAAATTTTTTTTTTTATTATCTCAGTTCACCTCTTCTCTGGAGATCAACATTGTTCTACCCGTGCTGCTAATTTAAGATATCTTACCAGTAGGTTTTGCACAATAAGCACATAAAACATTCTTTTAATGACTTGATGCAACAAAAAAAAAATATTTCAGAAAGTAAAATCAGGACAGAAAACGTGGAACAAATTTCAGGCAAAACTGCCAAAAACTTGTTCTATTACAGAGAAACTGTTCCCAGAGTCCTTTAGCCAGAGCCTCAGTCCCAGAAAGACCAATTGGGACAACCATAGAACGGAGATGGAAATAAAAAACCTGGGATGGTCAACATGACAAAGAACAGGGATACAGGCAGACAATGGTAGAAAGGGCCGTTGTGAGGAATGACAAAATGGGAAGTGGGACCGAGCAAAAGACAAGGATAATAATGACGGAGAGGGAGCTGCAGAGTTTAAGTGCAGGAACTGGATTAAAAAAAAAAAAGAGAGAGGTTTTAGGACCCCTGCAGAGAGACAGAAGACGGAAAAAGAAATGGGCAGGGAGTAGCACAAAGGGTCGGAAAGAGCAAGATGAACAGAAAAGGGAGCCGGGACGGCAAGGTACAGAATTAAATAAAAAAAAAAGAAAAGCGAGCAATACAAAAGGATAGGAAGAGAAAGCCCTTTCTATCCCTTATAGAGTCTCCTATGGAGCCCCTATCACCCTCCCTACATTTCCGCTATGGAGCACCCTGTAGAGGACTTACCACACCTTGTGTACCCTGTATGGAGCCCCCTCTAGAGCCCCTGTCACGCCCTGTGTCGCCCCTGTGGAACTATCTATAGAGCCCCTATTGTGCCCCCTAAGTCCCTGCCATGAGCTCCCTATAGAACCCCTATCTCACTCTTTGTCGTCCCTATGGAACCCTCTATAGAGCCCCTATCTCGCCCCCTAAGTCCCCGCTATGGAGACCACAGAAGAGCACATATTGTGACACTTGTACCTTATATGGAACCCCACTATAGCCACTATCACGCCCTGTATAGCCCCTATAGAACTCCCCAATAGAGATTTAATAGTGGTCAATACATCCCTTATATGGAACCCCCGCCAGAGCGCCTATCGTGGCCTCTCTCCCCCCATGGAGCCCTCTGAAGAGCCCCAATTGTGCCCCCTATAGTCTGTGCTATGGAGCCCCCTATAGAGCACTTATTGTACCCCTGTGAGCCGCCTCTAGGGCCCCTATTGCACCCTCTGACACCCCCATGGAACCCTTTATAGAGCCCCTATTGCGCCTCCTAAGTCCCTGCTAAGGAGCCCCCTCTAGAGCCCCTATCGTGCCCTGTTTAGGCTCTATGGAACCCTCTATAGAGCTTTTAGAGAGGCCAATAAGTCCTGCATATGGAAACCCCTCTAAAGCTCCTATCTCACACTTTGTAGAATGAAAGACTGCGTTGGGAATGACAAGACGGGAAAATGTACCAAAGGCTTCCCCTGCGTCTGTCTGCACAAACTGTGCAGAGAAGGGGAGAGTGATTTAGCTGACACCGGCGCTGGGGTTTAGTGTAAGGGGCGGCTGATGTTTGTTGTTCTCAAGGAGCGCAGTGGTGCAGCTGGAGGACTGCAGGTAAGGGTGTGCAGATGTCTCAGCCAGCGTCTCGCTGTTCCTTTGATGTCCCACACCCTTGCGTCCACTTTGCAACTCGGAGCAATGACGATGTACGTGATGCTGGCTCCTGGTTTGGGAAGTCGCTTCCAACTCCTTGATTTGATTCTCTTTGCGTAAGGGCTTGGCGCGATCCTTGTTTTTCACCCAGCATCAGTGCCCGTTGAGCAGCCATGTCATTAGCTGCATTGTTCATC
This sequence comes from Tapera naevia, assembly GCA_033556795.1. Classification (NCBI taxonomy): domain Eukaryota; kingdom Metazoa; phylum Chordata; class Aves; order Cuculiformes; family Neomorphidae; genus Tapera; species Tapera naevia. The sequence continues at coordinate 198,886 of JAUMJJ010000306.1, forward strand.
ATGCATGGGTTTTTTGTTTTGTTTGTGTATTTACACACCTGTAACTTGACAGGTGACTTTGTTAGCATCGTAATGATATTGGGCAGTCGTGTTAAAAATTCCAAACGTAGTACGTGTCGTGAATGTCTCTCTCCCCACAGAGACCCAAAAGCCAATCTGGAGAATGTCTTGCTGCAGAAAATCTGAAAGGTCTCGCAGAACGGCCCTGCGTTTTCCAAGCCTGGTATTCTTCTGTCTTCTGTCCCATCACAGGGAATAACAGTGAGTAAGCAGGAACGGTGCCGGGGGAAGAGAGAGTCCAAACATTACCTGCTTTTCACGGTCAAAATGAAAAGGCCCCGGCCTGGCTTTTGTGGGACCCTCTTCATGTGTTGTTGTCTAGCAGAGCGTGCGATTTGGCGTTCCTCTGTGCGTGCATCTGTGTGTGCCAATACATGAGGTGGTGTTCGAACTCAATGTGAGCGCAAAGGAATCTGTATGCTCATATATCTGAAAGGATGTCAAGTGTCTGGGTTCTTCAGCTGAAATAACCCCTGCTGACTTTGGATTGCTCTGTTAAACACCCTCTTTGCACAGAGGGCATGTTGGAGATGGGGTGATGCACTGACGTAAGCAGTGCCACACGAATGGTGTGTCTCCTCAGAGCTGTGGGAAAGCTGACCTTCACTTTCTCTTCTCCCCTAGAGCGGGCTACACCATGCAAAGAAGAACAGAGCAAGGCAAAGAGCCAGCTAGAGTCAAAGCGAAGAGAAATGCTGATGGTTGGTTAATATGGAAGAGGTTCCAGTGCTGAAAGAAATGAGAATGTGCGTCATCCAAGTCCTGTTTGTGTCTGAGAAGGGGGCTAGAGCTGTTTCTTTGGAAGGAATTTCCACATGGGTGAGAGGCCATGGGAGGTGACCGAGGCCTGGCCCTGTTTTCGTGAACACAAAGAAATGGCTGTAAGACCTGAAGGAAGGGCTCTCTTTGGAGGTGGAGGCATGAACAAAATAGCCTTGAGTTTCTTGCGCTTCTTACTCCACCCTCAGTATCTGCCAGCTTCTTTCAATTGGGCTGAACTTGTCCCTCAGGAGGTCACCAGGCACTCGTAAGCTGGGAAAGAATGGCAGCTAAAATATTTCTCTGATTAGCTTGATCGGTACGGTATCTCCCTTTGATGAGCTTGAGGTCAAGAAGCGAAAGTGCAGCCTTTCAAAGGCTGCTGTACCTGGATGAACTGTAATACAGCTTCCTCCTCAAGCAATCTCATCCACTCCAAAAACTCATCCATTTGTCTTCCCTTTGACAGCGTCAGAGTGCCAGGGCAAATGGGAGGAGCTCTGCCTGGGCCAGTGGTGAGGTTATAGCTCGCCAGGTGTTGAGGTGTCCCTCATGTTGGTGAGAGCTGCAAGGAAGGGTTCATTTAAAGCACGATTACTTGGGGTGTTTGCCGTAATAACTTGTTCCATTTGTTCTGTCAGCAGAGAGAAGCTGATGGAAGTATCCACGAAGAGAGAGCCCCTGCAGGATCCTGACCTCTCCCCAGAGAGAGGCAAAAGCAATGTGACGGTGCACTGCACGCCAGCAGCGTTCAGCTGTGTGGCTTTCTCGTGACTTGTCTTTGCTATTCACAGTGGATTTAGCCAACAGCCCTGGCAGGAACGTTTTCCACTTCAGCCTAGCTTGTGATGAAATGTACTTCACCAGCTGAGCCTGTCCAAAGGAGAGTGTTGCTTTTAATACGAGAAACAAAATTGTTCTTGCTGATCAACGAAGCCTGCATATAGGAACCGTGCGTGTAGGCCAGCAGTTAGCTGCCAGCTTTCTTGTCCTTAACGTGCTGCTGCCGGAGGGCCAGTCTTTATGGCAAACTGAAGCGTACAGAGAGGGCTGGAGCTGTGGAAGAAGAAGGAGGAGTTTCTGAAAGCGGCTGTTGCTGTGCCAGGGGGGCTCCAGCTGCATTGCAAAGCGTTGTGTGTTACAGCATGAGATGTGCTGGTTTATAGCTGAGGCCATTCTCACTGGGGAACCACTTCACTTAGATCATCCTATAAAGGAAATTAAATTTCTTCATTCTGCAGATGGGAGCATGACTGAGTTGCGCAGAGCTTTTTGGCTCAGAAAAGGGCCATTGGTTTATACTGATAGACGTTCCTGGCTCTGTGTAACAGCAGCAGGGCTGAGCCCCGCACTTCAAACTGTCTGAGACCTCCCTATGGATTGATTCCAGTCCCCTCGCTGTCCTGACAGGATGCTGCTTAGACCCGAGGGTGAAATGAAACATGCTTTTTTTTTACTGTGGCCTAAGGAGGCCGCTGGGAAACGTTGAGGTCAGTAATTGGCCTTTCAGTCTTGTGGACACAGGGCAATGGTGTTCTTTGAACACCCGAAACTGGATCCAGTGCAGTCTGGGAACTTCTGGAAGCTTCTGCTAGACATCCCTCTTTCGGTTAAACTCCCTGGACAGGAAAATGTAAGATAGGTTCATAGATTTTTTTTTTTTTTTAAAATATCTCTGTGGATTTACTAAACCAAAAGAGATTTTTTTTTTGTTTGTTTATTTCCTCTCCCTGATGCTCCGAGGCACATCCTTATATTCAGGAGCTTGTCTTGTTCCCCTTTCTACTCTTGTGCTCTGTATCCTTATCCTGGTTTCACAGAGGATATTGAAAAAGCAGACAGGAACGATCACAGCTGTATTAAGCAGAGTTCAGATTCAGAAAGAGCTAAGAAAGTTGTAGTGTTCTTCCTGGCAAACTACACGTGGGACTCTAAAACATGAAAGTAGGTTAATTATGGGCTAGTCTTTAAAATAATAATTAAAAAAAAATAGTAAGTGTCCCATCAAAATGAGGACAGCTGGTTTCTGTTCCCAAGTTCTCAGGCCTCCTGTATCAATACAATTTGTAGGCCCACAAAACAGCCTCTGGTTATGTGTCAGCAGTTATTACAAGGTATTCACTACGTACTTAGACATAATGAAGTATATCGTGTGCAATTTCAGGCTCAATTCTGGCTCTCCTGCAGTTCACTGGTTTACAGGAGACACATAATGCTTTTTTAATACATTTAAATGTGGGAAGGCATTTCAAGTAGTGATTCTGAACATAAACCTGTTGGCTGCAACCATAGAAGCACACAAAAGAGATTTTTGGCTTTTACTGTTGCGTACCTAATGAACCAACAGAGAGAAGATGTTGCCTTATGTAATCATTTTTGGTTTTTTTTAAGTTGACAGTGCTACCTGTATGATTAGCAGGGCTATAGATAACTCTTCACAGTTTTACAGGTTGCAGTTGGGCTTTAAGGCCACGTAGGGCTTAACTTTTCTCTGTCCGTCCAGGTAGGGTTGTGTAAGGCTTTGTGGTCTACCTCAAAAATCACTGCACACATGGCAGTGTTGCCAGGATGAGATTCTCTGCACAATGCGACTTTAACCTACTTGAAGTGGTTACCTGCTTTAGAGCTAGAATTCAATGCAACAGCAACAACCCCCTTCCTCCAAAAAAAAACCCAAAACTACCATCCAACACCAAAAAGCATAAAGCCATTCAAAGAGAAATGATAAAAAACTAACCCAAGAAAACAAAACCCAAAAAACGCAACAAAAAGCAGGGTAAAATGTTTCCTCCTTTTCTCACATACAGCAAGAGCCGGGGAGGAGGATTCAAAAACATCTCATCCTGAAAACTGCACTTCATTCTGCCTGGCAAAAAGTCTCTCTCAGCTATATTTGGTCAGTTTGTGTGACTGGATTAGGTGAGGGTCCCATTTCCTCTTCATTTCATTCAGCTTGTGCAGGCCATTCACGTGTCAAGTTGATCTGGGAGGTAATTCTCTAAAACGAGCCTGTCATGACAGAAGCATTGCATATATTTGCTTATTAACCAGTTTGATTAAAAAACTTGATTCAGAAATGTTTATGCAATAAATAAGATGTATGAGATAGAGGAGAGGTTTAAAAAAATGAACACAGTCTGCAGGTTAAGGTAACTGGACTACTGAGGAGTTTTAGCAGTACTCTGGTGAGCTCTGCGTTCTAATTTATGAGAATTTGCCTGAAATCCAGTGCAAACCTTATGATCAGATGAACTCAGCAGGCAGACAGGTACTGACTTCTTTAAACAGGTGTATGTTTACCGTTAAAGTAGACGTCTCTGAGTACTCAAAAATGCTTAAAGTATTCAAACGAGCTCGGTTCGGCTCCGCTCGGCTCTGCCAGGCTATTCTTCTTTTCGAGCCGAACCGAGCCTAACAGTGCGGGGTCCCATTGCTGCCGCCGTGTGGCCACACTGCGGTACTGCAGCCCGGGTGTCGCGCGGGTGCGGTGATGCTCCCTCTCACCAGCTCTCTGCTGCCGCCATGTGATCGACTGTGGGCACTGCAGCTCGGGCGCTGCCGCTCTCTGCACCGCAGCGCCGGGGCCCGCGCCCCGCCGGCAGCCGCTGCTAGCGCCGTCCCATGGTAGCAATGCGGAACTGCAGCCGGCACCCCCGAGGGTCTGGGGCGAACGCGCTGCTTGCGGGGTCTGACATTTGCGTCTGCCGCCTTCCCTGCTCCATTCGCCTCGGTTCGTCGCGCTTCGGCTCCTCGCTGTTACTCCCGGTTTGACTCTGAGTGCAGAGCCGGACCAGTCTCTGCCAAATCGAATTTTGCTGAGAGGAGCCGACTGGAACTGAAACTAGCCGAGGGTTCAAATCGAGTCGAGAGGAAATAGTTGTGCCTGTGAGTTTGTCTTTCTCATGACACATCAATACAAGCTTGACCGATATACTATAAAGTATATTTAGCATAGAGATTATGATTCATCTTTCTTCTCTCTAGTCTGAGCAATCATCTTCCCCAACGATCACTCGTAACTGATGTATTTTATTTTTGCTTAAATACGTGTTTTAGGAAAATAGTCTTAACAAGGTCAGAAACAACATTTTGCCTATGATAATTTCAAGTAAAAAAAAAAAAAATCACACTTTTTTTTTTTGTTCATAGAATGGTTTGGGCTGGAAGGGACCTTAAAGATCACCCAGTTCCAACCCTCCTGGCATGGGCGGGGACACCTCCCACTAGACCAGGCTGCTCAAGACTCTATCCAACCTGACCTTGAACACCTCCAGGGAGGCAGCAGCCACAACCTCCCTCAGCAACCCGTGCCAGTTTCTCACTACACTCATTGTGAAAAATTTCTTCCTGAGGTCTGATCTAAATCCTCCCCCCCTTCCAGTTATAGCCATTCCCCCTTGTCCTATCACTACCAACCCTTGTAAAAAGTCCTTCCTCAGCTTTCTTGTAGGGCCCCCTTCAGGTACGGGAAGGCTGCTATGAGGTTCCCCCAGAAGCCTTCTCTTTTCCAGGCTGAACAAGCCCAACTCTCCCAGACTGTTCTCTGTACAGCAGAGGTTCTCCAGCCCTTTGATCATCTTCATAGACGATCGCAGCCCTCCTCTGGACCCATTTTAACAGTTTTTAAACTGTTAAAAGTAGACATCTCTGATGCATTTCAGCTGTGGGTAAACATTTTCTCAATGATCTAGGGCCAGATCCAAAAATAACTTAGACTAATAAAGTTCACCTTAACTACTGAATTATGAATCTGAAAATGCCCAGCTTGCCTCTGTCTGTCTTCTATTTATTTTCATTGTCATGTAAAAAATAACTGTTCTGTTAAATTCCCTGAGTGTTTCTTCAATAGGAGCACTCAAAAACAACCTGCAATCAGGTAATACAATTTAAGTTATAAATCAGCTCGCGAGTGCCCTAGATGAGCTCATGGAGGTTCCAGGTAGCAGGGCCATAATATTCAATGATTCACTGAGATGTCCATCTTTTCTCCATCATTGACTACCACCTCCCTGTGTTAGATGGGGACTAATGAGCTGCCTAGTTTATCTTAAATCATCATACACCAGCGGCTCAGTCGAGGAGCAGTTCTGCGTTCTTGTTCTTCTGCTGTTTCTACAGAAATTGCAGATTAATGCTAGGTCACCAGAATCTCCTGTTTTCCAAACAGCCCATCCTCTGAAAACTTAAGAAAGCTCAAAAGGTTCCCCACTGTAAGCTAATGTTAAACTACATAGTCTTGACCTTGATTAAAATACTAACCTCTAGCTAATTTTTTTATATATTATTTCCCTCTCTTAAGTTACTTGTTCTAATCTGCATCTGGCCTTTATTGATTCAGCTGGACTGGTTTTTAGGCCAGCCAGGAAGGAGGCTGTATGTAGGGCCACCTGAGCAATTTGTATCTCTTGGTAAACTTAATAAACCTAAACCTGTAATTCTAAAATCCTGTTTTTCTTATCAATAATGTCCTTTTACCCATCTGATGTATAAAGGACTGGACTTTCCTATTTGTAACAACACTTTCCAAGTATCATTTCTCCATACTGGGACTTTATTAACCTTCCACTCATTGGCAGCCCACTGAGTAATCCACTCTGTGGCTCCTTTATGCACAGTATGTGAGTTAGTATATATGTAATTGGCGTTATTCTGTGCAGCTAACACAATGGCCCTCAGCACTCCAACTTGCATGCTGCCTTCACCCTCTTCTATTTCAGTTTGTTCTGTTTTTATATCTAAGGCTACTGCTCTATAGTTCCATTTCCCATTCTCTCTTCTAGAAGATGTATCCATAAGCTGTACTCCTGTAATATCCGATTAATTTGTTAACAGATGGGCCTTCCAGATCGGAGATGGATAGCTTGGAGTGGCAGTGTATACTATCCGTGTATCTACAGGTTTTTGTAACTTAGATACTTTGGGTGTTCTTTCTTCAGTAAGAACTAAATCCATTATTCCTTCTAAATACGCATGTCATTTGCCAACCGTGGGTTTTTGAGCAATCCCTACAGGAGTAGGCCTTCCCTGTTTTAACATGTAAGATTCTAAAGGGACCACGTATGTTCCGACCACTGCAGGCCTTTTACCACTGACAACAGCCCCTTTTCTAAAGCAGAATACGTTCGGCATCTGTAAAAGACTTAGAATAAAACCCCAAAGGTCATGGATGTCCATCGGGTCCTTTTTGCCAAAGGTTACAATGGGATCCATATCCAATAAAACCCCACTCAACTTGTAGTGGGTCAACAGGGTGTATGGGGACAACTTGTTGGAATATTCGCAGCTCAGCAACAGAAGGTTGCAAAGCTTGTTCGTGCAATTCCTTCCACTCCCATTGCGCTCCCCTTCATGGCAGGCTATACAATGTTCCGGCAACGGTGGAAAACCCTGAAATATATTTCCTGAAGTACCTGAGGGTTCCTAAAACTTCCCACAGTTCCTTTAGAGAGCCTGGGGCTTGGTTATCCTTTATTTCTTTCAGTGTATCCAACAGGAGAGATATAGTACCCTGGATCCGTTCTGTTACTAAAAATTTCACTTCTTGTGCCGGCCCTTGTATTTTTGAGGGAGAGATTTCCACTCCCAAGTATTGTAATTTAACCTTTACCCTTGTCATTTGCTCTTGAGCAGATTCTCGCATACTCCCTGATATTAATGTCATCAATAAACTGGTAAATTGTTATTCCTAGAATTACACATAATTGGGCTAATATTTTGTAAGCATTATGAGCTATCGTAGGTGAATGTTTGTAGCCCTGCAGTAGTCAGTTAAAAGTACACTGAATGTCCTTAAATGTAAATGCAAATTGCTTTTTATCCTTGTCGTGGAGAGGAACTGTAAAAAAAAACCAAACATTTTTACATCTATGGCTGCCATCCAACTAAGGTTTTGACTTTGAATCTGACTAATCACGTCAGCAATGCTGGGGACAGCAGCTGTAAGAGACTCAGTATCAGTATTTACCTTCCCAGAATCTACTGTTAGCTTCCAGGTCCCATTGGGATTTTTTTCCAGCCAAACGAAGGGGTTACAGGGTGAATGTGTTTGGGATATTATTTCCTGGGATTCCGGATCTGCGATTACTTCACCAATACCTGCTAATGCTTCTGCAGGTAAAGGTTACTGTTTCACATTACTGACTCTGTAAGAAGTAATTTGAAGACTGTTTCTATTAATCTAATTTGTGCTTGTAGTTTTGCAGGCTGATGAGCACAACTCCATATTGTTCCGTCAGGTAGTTGCCAAGACTGCCTCTTTTACAGATCGAACCCCAACCTTTTCCAGCCAGATGAATCTATGATTCTAATATTCATTTTGGTTAAGTCCAAGACTAAAAATTATGCCACAGGAGCTCGCACACCTCCTGAGAGGGTTATTTTAGTAACCACAATGGGGCAATCCTTTTTTCCACCCTCTATTCCGGAAAATTTAATCATTGGATTTCCTGGTTTAATTCTAATAAAGCTGCAGCATGGGTGGACATCTTGGCCCCAGTGTCTATTAAAAATTCAAAACACAGTTGTCACTTGCTGACTAGTAAAACAATAGTAGGTAAAACATGATCAGGAAGCCATCAGATATTCATTACCTGGGTGCAAGGGTGGCTCAACACCATTCCTGGGGTCTCTCATTTTTGACATATCTTCTTTGAGCCAGTTGAGATCTCGTTCAGTTGGTACTGGCGGTGGAGCACTTGGGAAAAGAGGACCAAACCTTTCCTTTAGGCTCACTAATTCCACTAATTGTTGTGAATTTGGTGTCGATACCCCATATGACAGGGTTTTTTTCAGGTTCCTAATTCTAGCACCCTTTTCCGCAACTCATTTCATTTGGAATGAAAGGTGGGTGTGTTAGGGATCCTTCTTCCTGCACTTTGATCCTTTTTCACCCATTCACAGCTTCGAACAAAACAGACCCTTTTACTACTCTTAGAGTTAACAGGGTCTCTAGGGCTTCGGTCTTGTAAAGTCCACCCTATGCATCTCCCATAACTGAGTGTATCTTAGACTGTGTCCAGGTATAGAGTGCACCCATCTGGGCTCATCCGGTCCTTAACTTGTCTCAAACGGAGGCTACGAATGTTTTTAGACTATCTGGTAATCCTCAAAGAAATGGAGTGAATCGGTCAGGGTGCACAGGAGCCATAGTGGGAGATTCAGCTACTCTCCCTGCATCATATATGGCCCAAATATATGCAGCCTTTTGTTAGGCTGTTAAATCTGAAAGCCCAGCAGTTTTAAGTGCTAAAGGTTCCCCTTTTCCTTATGGGTTTAATCCCGAAGCCCAGTGTGCTTCTTGTACAGTTATAGAGAGAACCCAGTCATCTGGCATTGGGGCTAAAAGGACTCCAGGACCATAGTACCCTGTTGCCTTAGCTGAATTTAACAGAATTCAGTCCCCTCCTGTCAAAGATACTCACCATAAATAATCTACTTCCAATTCTGAGGGCTACCACAAATGTTCCTCTTGGATCTTGGCTAGTTCCAAAGCACGACAGGGCAGGGTGCAGGTGGTCACAGACAGGTATTATTGGGCTCTTCTGTCTCTTCCATTTTGATCAGAGGTTAGAGGCGAGCTTTTCCCTGATTCTCGGGGAGAGGGTCTGGGTCTAAAGGACATTCGTCTCCACTAGAGTCCCAGGTATCACCATCAAATATCTTGGGATCGCAACACAGGACTAATTTCTGAACATAAGCATCATTCTTAGTAAGAGGTATTTGGGTTTACGGCAAATGTAGTTTATCCTGGCATTGTGCCACTCGAGCCTCATCGTCCACTAATGTGGATTCGTACTCCTCCCTCTCTCATTTCACCTCTTCCAGTTCTCATGGACCCATTCCCCCGTGTCTGCTCTACAGCATTTATGGTGATGTATGGTCATCAAAGGTGAGAGTAGTAGTGCAATCTCAGATATTTATACATATTTCAATACTGTCTAACTATTTTAATCATTAACACTATTTTTTTCATTATTTCATTAAAGTTGTAGCTTTAGCTTTCACACTACAAGCCTTTTTCCTCTTATTTACATTTCTGCTTCACCTGGGAGTGGGGCAAAGTGAACTTGGGAGCCCAGCTGCACAGCTTTAGCTACTAAAATTAGCTAGGTCAGAGCTGAACTGTGACAATAGACAAAGTTGTAATAGAAAAACTCATACAATTATCTCTGGTAAAGGTCCTCTTCTCCATTCAGTGTTTTTCTTAATGCAAATATAAGGCAGATTCAATAATTTAGAATTGCTCCTATTTATCCTTTTGTGGGGGTTTTCCCCACCCCATTCCCAAGTGATGGGTGGGAAGGGCCAGGGGTTTATAAGCCACATGCCTTTCATTAGGAGTTCATTCAGCTTCTGGTCTCCCTTGAGTTTAGTGTTCTGCTGTTCTTTCAGTTTGCTGCAACTTTTTGAGCAGGCTAAGCTATTTGTTTGTTAGTTTGTTTTGGGTTTGTTTTTTTTTTTAATTTTAGAGAAGCAGAAATGTCTGTTGGAGGCAAGAGCTTTGTGGTGAGTCAAGGCTAAGCAGTGTATGTATTAAGTATATTTGCTGTCTGCAGGTAGTGCATGTTTGTTTTCAGGTCAGTGATTTTGTTTTGGGTGTCTAGAGGTGGCAAGATATTTTCATAGCTTCCATTTTTATTTATTTTATTCTAGATGCTTTTTCTTTGCCTGGATTTCCTGTTTATGGGATAGCCCATTGCCATTCCTCTTTACCTGTGGAATGACACATTGTTCCTTAAGGCTTTACAATTTGTAACAGGTGCCTTCCAGGTTAAAATAATCTGAAATCTGATTACTTTGCCAGCCTGTAGCAGGTTAGGGAGAAACAGAAAGTAAGAGGGGCTGGTAGAACACAGGGAGGGGCTCAGGAGGTTCCAAGGAGCAGTGACACAGAAAGGTCAGGGGGTGCAGGTAGAAGGCAGGAAATGTCAGGAAGGAACAGTGTTCCTTCTTTGACAGTCCATGAATAGAGGAGGACTTTCTAATGTTTGGGACTGGGGGATGGTTGAGGAATGGGAGGTGGGTTCATCAGTCTGTTGAGGATGGCTTTAGGTCTCTGGTTCTTTGAGAGCTGAGTTGAGGAAACAGGGATGGTATGGGGCTTCGTGAAGGAGAGAAGGCTGGGAATGGCAGAGAGAGGTTTTAAAGACAGCATAGGGGAGAGGGATGTGCAGGAAGAGTCCCCTTGGGGCAGATATAGGGAAGAGGGTACTCCTTGACACAACGCTAGCACATGCCGGGCAGACCAGTACCAGCCTGTGTCTGTCACTGTGTGGTCTGTCTGTCTCCTGTGTCATAGAGCTTTCTTGGGCCTTGATATTGTCTTTGTGCTCAAGAAGTACTGCACATTCCTTAGATAGGTCTCAGATGCCTCAGTGGCACAGAGCTGCTTGAGCTTCTTCTCTTGCATCATGGGCTTAAAGCACAGATCATTCTCATGTCTTAAATTTTTATGGTTGGTCATCTCTTGTGGCACAATGGTTGTCCATGTCAGCAGCTCTACTCTCCAGTCATTAGTCTTCATGTACAGGAATTTCTTCCCTGCATTATCTCAGTTTTAGGGCTTGAAGACAGGCTTCTCGTGCCTACGTCATCTCAGTTTTGATAGCTTCTTGTTAACAAGGCATTATCCTTTTCTCTTTGTGGCCTTGCCATAGAGCCTGCTCACCTCACCCTTGTGGCCCTGCAGATCTTCTTGCTGAAGCATGTCTCTAGTCTGGGAGTCATTATTATCGCTGAGAATTTTCTCTCATCATTTGAGTTGTATTAATCGTAGCATTCTGTCCAGTGTTTGTATGTGTGGCTTGGAGCTGCTCTGCCTGGCGATGTAGAATCAGGGTGGAAGAGCAGTAAGAGTACATAGTCAATATGTTGATACACCCAGGCTGTTTAGGCAAAGGTTGTGCAACCATCTCGGATTGAGTATCCCCGGCAGGTTATGTGGGTAGTCATTTCAACAGTATTCTATGGGGATGATTCGAGCCATGTAGGAGGCTCAAAGTGGTAGGAAGAAGATTGAATCTCATACGTGTTAAGGCTTGTATGTGTGGGGCTTAAATATGGCCCTTTTTTTTTTCCTGGCTGGCTGTAGTTGGACTCTGGACAGATTTCTAAATGGGAGCAAGATCATAGGAATTATTGTTATTGATCACCATCTGGTTAACCTAATCAGTATTGTTTTCAGATGCAGAGAGATGAGCCAGACACCAAAGGGTGACGATAGAAGAGAGCGAAGCAACAAGAATGTGACTTAGCCCATGGTGTCAGTAGGAAGATGTGACTGGTTGCCATATGGGTAGCTTATGTGTTGAGGTTTTCATTTTGAAGGTGTGAAGCAAAATGAAATATTGACACCAGAGCTGAATCAAGCAAGGACAGCAATGGTGAGTGGGCTGAAGGAGCAGTTTGCTCAGGAGTTGCAATGCCTGCGAAGCTATGAGCATCCCTTGCTGTTTGTGTATTACAGGTGATGGAAGCCAAGAGGGTGAGCCGTCAAAGTAAAGGACGAGGAGGTGGAGAATCAGTGTGGGTAACTTGTGCTTTTGGGTACTATCTGAACATGTGTCTTTTGCTTTGTTTAATTGCAGGTGCTGTACACAACCTTGGAGAGGTGAAGCTTCATGCCTACAAGAGGTCTGAGAAGGTGAGGAGATTGTTGGCAAGGTGGGTGTCTAAGAGCAAAGCATTATCTAGCAACTCAGTTGAGCTTTTATGTTTGGTTTTGTAGGTGCTGTGCATTGCTGCCTTTGGAATGGGAAGACTATTTGACGCGAGTCGGGCAGTAGTGAGAGAGAGAAAGGGATTGATTTCTCACAATCACATCAGTAATTTTGTGTCTCTTGTTACATTAGGTGCCCCAGGTGATCACGACTGCAGCATCTGGCACTGGAATTGGCTTGGAGCAGGTGAGCAGAAGGCCAAGGCAGCTTTGCAGAGGAAAGTGTTGTGCAAGATGCTGATGTTGACCAGTGCAATGCTGACTGTCAGTAGCATTTTAGTTTGTTTGGTTTTCTTGCAGGTGTTGAAGAGGAACTTGGTGACTGCAGAATCCTCTCAGACAGCCGATTCGAGCTGAGCTTCTGCTGAGGATGGCTTCAGACCCCCAGACCTCTGAAAGCTATGTTGAGGGACCAGGACTGGGATGGGGCTGGGAAGAGGGGAAAGGGTTGAGAATAGAAGGGGAGGGTTTAAAAGCAATATAGGGGAGAGGGCTGTGCAGGAAGAGTACACTTGGGGTAGATATTGGGAGGGGTTTGAATTTTTTTTTTTTCAGTCTAATGCTAGCATGTGCCAGGCAGGGCAGTTCCAGCCTATGTCTGTGTTGTTTATGTAGTCTGTTTCTGTGTTTTGTACCGTTATTGGGTCTTGACATCTTCTTTGCTTTAAAGGCACGCAGCATATGCCTTGGACACAATCTCTAGGGTCTCAAATGCCTCTACTCATCACGCAGTGCAAACTGGGTACTGCTTTTTCTTGCATGGCAATCTTAAAGTATCGACCTCATGTCTTGGAAGATTCTGGTCATTCATCATTTGCAGTGGCATCGCAGCCCACATCAGCAACGCTGATTGGTCATCCATTTCTTGGATCCTTATTCTAGGATTTATTTTCTCTGCATCCTCCAAGTCTTTAGGTCTTTAAATGGCACTTCTTGCACGTGCATCCTCCCAGTTGTGGCCACATCTCTTTGTAATGGGCCACAGCCTTCCACTCTTCCAGGGCTGCTGTAGATTGTTCTTTGCAGCCCCCTGGGCCTTCCTGCTTGATGGCCTTAATGGCTAGGGAGTCATTGTTCTTACAGAGTTTCTTTTGCATCTGGATGTTGCGTCAATGGTTTCTTATACAGTGTTGGTCTGTGCATGTTTGTGTGTGGTTGGAGCTCCTCTGCCTGTGGTACGGAACTGATAAAATCGTCTAGAAGAATAGCAGTAAAATTCTATGGTTTGTATGTTGGTAAGTCCAGGCCTTGTAGGAACAGTCTGTAAGGTGCATGGCAGAAAAAAGAGCACACTTAACACCAGGCCATGGAGTCACTTAGGGCTACACAGACACAGAGTATAACCAAAACTACCTGTGATAAACAGCTTGAGAAAAGGGGAGCAGTTTAAAATGCAACGGTGTCACATGCAGTAGGTATGGGGCTTAGAGTGTGGGTTTGTTTGGGTTTTATTCTGCCTGGCTATAGTGTAAAATAGAGAAGGAATTCCTAAAAGGAAACAAGATGTCTGGAATTGTTCAGCTTTCACTCAACATCAGATGACTTGTTTGATGTTGTGTTTTTCAGATGCAGAGAAATGAGCTGTGCACCAAAGGCTGGCGATGGAGAGGTGAGAAGAGCGCAACAACAAGGTGGGTTGGATGTGGTGTTGGCAGAATAATTCGACCGGTAGCATGAAAATTAGGTGTAGTGCTTTTTTTTTTTTTTCCTAACTTTGAAGACGCAGAGCAAGGAGCACAGTGCCGGAGCCAACTCGAGCAAGGAGAGCAATGGTGAGTTACCTTAAGCAGCAGTTATTGTTCAGGTGATGAATTCTCAGTGAAGATAAAAAAGACCTGTTAGCTTTCTGTATTACAGGTAGTGTACAAGCCTCAGCGTGTCAGCGTGAGAAGACGGAGGCAAGCGGGTGAGAAGTCAAGGTAACAGAGGGTGAAATAGGAATTGGTGCGGAAAATGTGTGCTTTTGGGTAGAATCTGAGCATGTGTCGTCATCTTTGTTTTTTGCAGGTGCCGCATGCCACCTCAGAAGGGCAAAGCCACGTGACAACAAGTGGTCCGAGAAGGTGAGGAGGATGTTGTTTGAGCCAGTGCGTTGGGGCGATACATCAACTCAGATGAGCGCTTACATTTGGTTTTACAGGTGCCGTTTGGGCCGCCTTTGAGGTTAGCTGGGTGGTAGGGAGAGGGAGCATGGGACTCGTTTGTAACAGTAGGAAGAGTAATTTTGCATTTCTTGTTACCTCAGGTGCCCCATTAGATGACGGCCACGGCGCTAGATGTTTGCATGGGCAAGGAGCAGGTGAGTAGAAGGCCGTGGCAGATTTGCCACTAGAATGCGCCTAGCAGAAGATGTTGGCACGGAGCAGCGCAACTTTGACTTGTGAGCACAGGTTTTGATTTGTGTTTGGTTTTCTTGCAGGCGGTGCAGAGGAAGCCAGTGACTGCGGGATCATTCCAGTCAGCTGTTGACATTTGAGTGTTTCTGTCAAGGACGTCTTCAGGTCCTCGGCCCTCTGAAAGCTAAGTGGAGGGACCAGGGCTGGCCTGGGGCTTGGAAGAGGGCTGTAGGTTGGGAGGGGCAGGGAGGGTTTCTAGCATAGAGGCGAGGGCTGTGTGGGAATTGTCACTTTGGGCAGGTCAAGGCAGAGGGGATTACTTCTCGGCCCAACGCTAGCACATGCCGGGCAGGGCAGTTCCAGCCTGTGTCCATGTCATTGTGTGGTTTATGTCGTCTGTGTGCTTTGTCTCGGACCTTTCTTGCGTCTCAATCTTCCCTTTGCTTTTGAGGCAAGCAGTACGCGCCTTGGGCTCCATCTCTGTAGTCTCAAACGCCTGTACCCGTTGCACAGTGCTATTGTGGCACTGCTTTTCTTGCACGGCAATCTTAAAAGTGTGGATCGCCTTCATCTCTTGGAAGATTCTGGTAATTCATCATTTGCGGTGGCTTCGCGGCCCACATCAGCATCTCTGATGATCTGTCATCCGTTTTCTTGGATCCCTATTCTGGGATTTTTTTCCCTGCATCCACTAAGCCTTTAGGCCTTGAAGTGGGGCTTCTTGCCCACGCATCCTCCCAGTTGCGGCCACATCTCTTTGTAATGGGCCAGGGTCTTGCACTCTCCCCGGGCTGCTGCAGATTCTTCTTCGCAGCCCTGTGGTCCTTCCTGCCCGATGTCATCTCTGGCCTGGGAGTCATTCTTCTTAAGGCTTTTCTTTTGCCTCTGGATCTCGTGTCATTGTTCTCATGTGCGGTGTTGGTCCATGCGTGTTTGCGTGTTGTTGGAGGTGCTCTGCCCGTGGCACAGAGGTCTCAGGATGGGCCAGAAGAATAACTGTAAGGTTCTTTGATTAATATGTGCATAGGCTTAGGCTAGGAAGGCCAGGGCCGTATGGTGCATTACAGAACACGTAGCCATCAATGCAGGAGACAAGGAGAGTTATTTTGCTGGGGTTTGCAGCCACAGAGGGGATGAGCACATCTTCCTGGGAAAAGCCGCGGTAGAGCAGTTTGAATTCCAAGGGTGGGGTAGGCGTGGGGCTTAACACTTGATTGTAGCGGGTTTTGCCTCTTTTTGTGCCTGGCTGTGGTGTGAAATAGAGATGATATTCATAAATGGCATCAAGATGTCAGGAATTGCGAAGGCATCGCGTGTCATCAGGGTGACTTGTGTGATGTTTTTTCTTGAGATGCAGAGGGATGAGCTGAGCACCAAAGGCTGGGAAAGGAGAGGCGATAAGAGCGCAACAGCCAGGTTGTTTGGAGTTGTTGTCTGTAGGAATGTGTGACCAGTGTTTATATGACTAGATAATGGGTATATTTTTTTTCACCTTCAAGGCGCATAGCAAGTAGCACAGCAGAATGCCAGTGCCGGAGCCAACTCGAGCAAGGAGAGCAATGGTGGGTTACCTGAAGCAGTGGTTATAGTTCAGGTGATGAGTTTTCGGTGGAAAAAAAAACCATCTGTTTGCTTTCTGTATTGCAGGCGGTGTACACTCCTCAGCGTGTCAGTGTGAGGTGACGGAGGCAGAGTGGGCGAGAAGTCAAGGTAACGGTGGGCAAAACAGGAATCGGTGTGGGCCACGTGTGCTTTTGCATAGAATCTGAGCATGTGTACCTCTGTATCTTGCAGGTTCCCCATACCGCCTCAGAAGGGCAAAGCCACGTGACAACAAGTGGTCCGAGAAGGTGAGGAGGATGTTGTTTGGGCAGCTGCCTAAGAGCGATACAGCAACTCAGATGAGCGTTTACATTTGGTTTTGCAGGTGCCATTTGGGCCACCTTTGGTACAGGAAGAGCCTTTGAGGTGAGCTGGGTGGTAGGGAGAGGGAGCATGGGACTTGATTTCTCAGAATCACAACAGTAATTTTGCATTTCTTGTTACCTCAGGTGCCCCGTTAGATGACAGCCGCGGTGCTCGATGTTTGGATGGGCAAGGAGCAGGTGAGTAAAAGGCCGTGGCAGATTTGCCGTGAGGATGTGCCTAGCAGAAGTTGTTGGCACAGAGCAGCGCAACTTTGACTTGTGAGCACAGGTTTTGATTTGTGTTTGGTTTTCTTGCAGGCAGTGCAGAGGAAGCCAATGACTGCAGGGTTGTTCCAGTCAGCCGTTGACATTTGAGTGTTTCTGTCAAGGACGTCTTCAGGTCCTCGGCCCTCTGAAAGCTAAGTGGAGGGACCAGGGCTGGCCTGGGGCTTGGAAGAGGGCTGTAGGTTGGGAGGGGCAGGGAGGGTTTCTAGCATAGAGGCGAGGGCTGTGTGGGAATTGTCACTTTGGGCAGGTCAAGACAGAGGGGATTACTTCTCGGCCCAACGCTAGCACATGCCGGGCAGGGCAGTTCCAGCCTGTGTCCATGTCATTGTGTGGTTTATGTCGTCTGTGTGCTTTGTCTCGGACCTTTCTTGCGTCTCAATCTTCCCTTTGCTTTTGAGGCAAGCAGTACGCGCCTTGGGCTCCATCTCTGTAGTCTCAAACGCCTGTACCCGTTGCACAGTGCTATTGTGGCACTGCTTTTCTTGCACGGCAATCTTAAAAGTGTGGATCGCCTTCATCTCTTGGAAGATTCTGGTAATTCATCATTTGCGGTGGCTTCGCGGCCCACATCAGCATCTCTGATGATCTGTCATCCGTTTTCTTGGATCCCTATTCTGGGATTTTTTTCCCTGCATCCACTAAGCCTTTAGGCCTTGAAGTGGGGCTTCTTGCCCACGCATCCTCCCAGTTGCGGCCACATCTCTTTGTAATGGGCCAGGGTCTTGCACTCTCCCCGGGCTGCTGCAGATTCTTCTTCGCAGCCCTGTGGTCCTTCCTGCCCGATGTCATCTCTGGCCTGGGAGTCATTCTTCTTAAGGCTTTTCTTTTGCCTCTGGATCTCGTGTCATTGTTCTCATGTGCGGTGTTGGTCCATGTGTGTTTGCGTGTTGTTGGAGGTGCTCTGCCCGTGGCACAGAGGTCTCAGGATGGGCCAGAAGAATAACTGTAAGGTTCTTTGATTAATATGTGCATAGGCTTAGGCTCGGAAGGCCAGGGCCGTATGGTGCATTACAGAACACGTAGCCATCAATGCAGGAGACAAGGAGAGTTATTTTGCTGGGGTTTGCAGCCACAGAGGGGATGAGCACATCTTCCTGGGAAAAGCCGCGGTAGAGCAGTTTGAATTCCAAGGGTGGGGTAGGCGTGGGGCTTAACACTTGATTGTAGCGGGTTTTGCCTCTTTTTGTGCCTGGCTGTGGTGTGAAATAGAGATGATATTCATAAATGGCATCAAGATGTCAGGAATTGCGAAGGCATCGCGTGTCATCAGGGTGACTTGTGTGATGTTTTTTCTTGAGATGCAGAGGGATGAGCTGAGCACCAAAGGCTGGGAAAGGAGAGGCGATAAGAGCGCAACAGCCAGGTTGTTTGGAGTTGTTGTCTGTAGAAATGTGTGACCAGTGTTTATATGACTAGATAATGGGTATATTTTTTTTCACCTTCAAGGCGCATAGCAAGTAGCACAGCAGAATGCCAGTGCCGGAGCCAACTCGAGCAAGGAGAGCAATGGTGGGTTACCTGAAGCAGTGATTATAGTTCAGGTGATGAGTTTTCGGTGAAAATAAAAACATCTGTTTGCTTTGTGTATTACAGGCGGTGTACGCGCGTCAGCGTGTCAGCATGAGATGACTGAGGCGGAGCGGGCAACAAGTGAAGGTAATGGAGGGTGAAATAGGAATCGGTGCAGGCAATGTGTGTTTTTGGATAGAATCTGAGCATGTATTGTTGTCTTTGTTTTTCGCAGGTGGTGCACGCTGCCTCCGAGTGGCAAAGCCATGTGACTACATATGATCCGAGAAGGTGAGGAGGCTGTTTGAGCCGGTGCCTAAGAGCTAAGAATGATACAGCAACTCAGTTGAGCATTTACATTTGGTTTTATAGGTGGTGTTTGGGCCGCCTTTGGAATGGGTAGAGCCTTTGAGGTGAGCTGGGTGGTAGGGAGAGGGAGCATGGGACGGATTTCTCAGAATCACAACAGTAATCTTGCGTCTCTTGTTTCCTTAGGTGCCCCAGGTGATCATGGCTGGAGCATCTGACACTTGAATTGTCTTGGATCTGGCTGTTGGAAGACTCTGGCAGTTTTGTGGCAGGATTGTTTGTTGTACAACACACTGATATTGAGCAGTGGGATGTTGACTGTTGGTAGCGTTTGTTTCCTGTCTGGTGTTTTTTGCAGGCGGTGGAGAGGAACCTCGTGGCTGCAGGATCCTCCGAGACAGCTGATGCAGGTTCATCTTTATCTGCCTAGGATGGCTTCAGACCCTCAGGCCTCTGAAAGATAAGTTGAGGGACCAGGGCTCACATGGGTCTGGGAATAGAGGTGAAGGTTGAGAATAGAAAGGAGGGGGTTTAAAGGTGATGTAGGAGAGAGGGATGTGCAATAAAAGTTCTTTTTGGGCAGTTATTGGCATATGTCTGATTTTATTCAGTCCCATGCTAGCATGTGCCGGGCAGGGCAGTTCCAGTCTGTGTCATTGTGTGCTCTGTCATCTGTGTGTTGCATCTCAGACCTTTCTTCGTCTCGATCTCCTCTTTGCTTTGAAGGCATGCAGCACGTGCCTTGGGCACCATCTCTAGCATCTCAAATGCTTGTATCATCGCACAGTGCTATTCTGGCACTGCTTTTCTTGCATGGCAATCTTAAAAGCGTGGATCGACCTCAACTCTTGGAAGATTCTCTTAATTTGTCCTTTGTAGTTGCGTCGCAGCCCATGTCAACATCCCTGATCATTGATCATCCATTTTCTTAGGACCTTGTTCTGGGTCTTCTTCCATACATCTTCTAAGTGTTTAGGTCTTTAAGTGGGGTATCTTGCATGTGCATCCTCCCAGTTGCAGCCACATCTCTTTGCAATGAGCCACTGTCTTAACCTCTTCCAAGGGCGGCTGCTGCTTATTTCTCATGGCTGCCATGATCTTCCTGCCCAATGGCATCTCTGTCCCGGTCTTTGTTCTTACATAGCTTTATCTTGTATGGATATTGTGTCACTGGTCTTGTGTGCAGTGTTGGTCTATGCGTATCTGTGTGTTGTTGGATCTGCTCTGCTCAAAGCATAGAAGCGATAGTATCAGCCATAATGATCACAGTAATGTTCAAAGTTTGATACATTGATAAGCCCAGGTCTTGTAGGCACGGTCTATAAGGTACATGGCAGAACAAGCAGCTATCTGGGCAGCAGGCCATGGGAGTCATTGCCTTAAGGTTACTCAGGGACAGAGTATGAGCAAAGCTGACTATGATGAACTGCTGGAGAAAATGGGAACCTTTGAATCCCATGGGTGTTACATCTGGTAGGTGTGGGGTTCAGTGTTCGGGTTTGGGTTTTATTCTGCTTGGCTATAGTGTAAAATAGAGACGGTATTCCTAAATGGAAAGGAAATGTCTGACATAGTCCAGCTCTCACTGAGCATCGCTGTGACTTGTTTGATGTTGTGTTTTTCAGATGCAGAGGGGCAACCTGTGTGCTGAAGGATGACGATGAAAGGCAAGTGAGCATCTCATGCTTGCATGCTGGCTGGTGAGGATGTTACATTATGCCAGCCGGCAAGTGAGCATGTTCTGCCATGCCACGTTACTTAAAGCCCTCTTAGGTCAAGTTATGCCGCGCCACGTCATGTAATGTAATGTAAAGATATGTCCTGCTGTGCTGTACCCTCCTATGCTATGCTTTGTCATGCAAAGTTAGGCTGCGCCTCGCTACCCTCTGCTACGTTATGTAAAGTTATGCCGCGCCACGTCATGTAATGCAATGTAAAGATATGTCCTGCTGTGCTGTACCCTCCTATGCTATGCTTTGTCATGCAAAGTTAGGCTGCGCCTCGCTACCCTCTGCTACGTTATGTAAAGTTATGCCGCGCCACGTCATGTAATGCAATGTAAAGATATGTCCTGCTGTGCTGTACCCTCCTATGCTATGCTTTGTCATGCAAAGTTAGGCTGCGCCTCGCTACCCTCTGCTACGTTATGTAAAGTTATGCCGCGCCACGTCATGTAATGCAATGTAAAGATATGTCCTGCTGTGCTGTACCCTCCTATGCTATGCTTTGTCATGCAAAGTTAGGCTGCGCCTCGCTACCCTCTGCTACGTTATGTAAAGTTATGCCGCGCCACGTCATGTAATGCAATGTAAAGATATGTCCTGCTGTGCTGTACCCTCCTATGCTATGCTTTGTCATGCAAAGTTAGGCTGCGCCTCGCTACCCTCTGCTACGTTATGTAAAGTTATGCCGCGCCACGTCATGTAATGCAATGTAAAGATATGTCCTGCTGTGCTGTACCCTCCTATGCTATGCTTTGTCATGCAAAGTTAGGCTGCGCCTCGCTACCCTCTGCTACGTTATGTAAAGTTATGCCGCGCCACGTCATGTAATGCAATGTAAAGATATGTCCTGCTGTGCTGTACCCTCCTATGCTATGCTTTGTCATGCAAAGTTAGGCTGCGCCTCGCTACCCTCTGCTACGTTATGTAAAGTTATGCCGCGCCACGTCATGTAATGCAATGTAAAGATATGTCCTGCTGTGCTGTACCCTCCTATGCTATGCTTTGTCATGCAAAGTTAGGCTGCGCCTCGCTACCCTCTGCTACGTTATGTAAAGTTATGCATGTGAACATAGGTATATGTGTGGGTGCTAGGATGAATGAATTGGTGAGTTTGGGGATGGGGGTGTTATTTATTTTTGTTTCCTTTGGGTTGTAAGTGGAGTGGAGCTTTGTTTTGAAGGTAGTTATCATAATAATAACTTAAAAAAAACCCCAAACAAAGTTGGGGGATTATTTTTTCCCCTGAACTGGGTTTTTTTTCTGCTATTCCCAGCTAGTCTAGCAGGTGATTTTCATTGTCAAGGTTTGGGTGCAGGATGAGGTGGGACTGGGGTTTTAGAGGCAGGGCCAGTTTTTATGGCTGTTGCGAATGCTGTTCCTGGGGAAGCCTTAAGGGGGCTGGGTGTGATGTGTGGTTGTGGCGAGGAGAAGGTAGAATGGGTGGGATGAATGTGAGGTTAGGTTTTGTGGTGGGAGTGGGATTGGGGGTGTGTGATTTGGATTTCGGAATTGGGTTTGTCATTCTATGCAGAGTGTTTTGCTTTTCAGGCGGTTATTATAATAACATTAGAATAAAAAAACCCCAGCCGGGGGATTTTTTTTTTTCCCCCGGCTGGGTTTTTTTTTCCCCGGTCCCGGCCGGTCTGCGAGGCGATGGTCATCGCCAAGGTTTGGGTGCAGGCCGTAGCCGGGGCCGGGGTTTTTGCAGGCAGGGCCAATTTTTGAGGTCCCCGGGAACGGCGTTCCTGGGGACCCTGAGTGGTTGAGTGTGCCGGGCCATTTTGGTGGGATGGCAACAGAATTGGGTGGGTTGAGCGTGAAGGGTGGTTTAGGGTCGGGGTTGTGGTTGGGTTTAGCTGTTGATTTTGACGTTGCATGCAGAATGTTTTGCTTTTCAGGCGATTATTATAACAATATTAGAAAAAAAAAAAACCCCAGCCGGGGGATTTTTTTTTTTCCCCCGGCTGGGTTTTTTTTTCCCCGGTCCCGGCCGGTCTGCGAGGCGATGGTCATCGCCAAGGTTTGGGTGCAGGCCGTAGCCGGGGCCGGGGTTTTTGCAGGCAGGGCCAATTTTTGAGGTCCCCGGGAACGGCGTTCCTGGGGACCCTGAGTGGTTGAGTGTGCCGGGCCGTTTTGGTGGGATGGCAACAGAATTGGGTGGGTTGAGCGTGAAGGGTGGTTTAGGGTCGGGGTTGTGGTTGGGTTTAGCTGTTGATTTTGACGTTGCATGCAGAATGTTTTGCTTTTCAGGCGATTATTATAACAATATTAGAAAAAAAAAAAAAACCCCAGCCGGGGGATTTTTTTTTTTCCCCCGGCTGGGTTTTTTTTTCCCCGGTCCCGGCCGGTCTGCGAGGCGATGGTCATCGCCAAGGTTTGGGTGCAGGCCGTAGCCGGGGCCGGGGTTTTTGCAGGCAGGGCCAATTTTTGAGGTCCCCGGGAACGGCGTTCCTGGGGACCCTGAGTGGTTGAGTGTGCCGGGCCGTTTTGGTGGGATGGCAACAGAATTGGGTGGGTTGAGCGTGAAGGGTGGTTTAGGGTCGGGGTTGTGGTTGGGTTTAGCTGTTGATTTTGACGTTGCATGCAGAATGTTTTGCTTTTCAGGCGATTATTATAACAATATTAGAAAAAAAAAAAAACCCCAGCCGGGGGATTTTTTTTTTTCCCCCCGGCTGGGTTTTTTTTTCCCCGGTCCCGGCCGGTCTGCGAGGCGATGGTCATCGCCAAGGTTTGGGTGCAGGCCGTAGCCGGGGCCGGGGTTTTTGCAGGCAGGGCCAATTTTTGAGGTCCCCGGGAACGGCGTTCCTGGGGACCCTGCGTGGTTGGGTGTGCCGGGCCGTTTTGGTGGGATGGCAACAGAATTGGGTGGGTTGAGCGTGAAGGGTGGTTTAGGGTCGGGGTTGTGGTTGGGTTTAGCTGTTGATTTTGACGTTGCATGCAGGATGTTTTGCTTTTCAGGCGATTATTATAACAATATTAGAAAAAAAAAACCCCAGCCGGGGGATTTTTTTTTTCCCCCGGCTGGGTTTTTTTTTCCCCGGTCCCGGCCGGTCTGCGAGGCGATGGTCATCGCCAAGGTTTGGGTGCAGGCCGTAGCCGGGGCCGGGGTTTTTGCAGGCAGGGC
Organism: Tapera naevia; assembly: GCA_033556795.1. NCBI lineage: Eukaryota > Metazoa > Chordata > Aves > Cuculiformes > Neomorphidae > Tapera > Tapera naevia. The sequence continues at coordinate 222,618 of JAUMJJ010000306.1, forward strand.
CAATTTTTGAGGTCCCCGGGAACGGCGTTCCTGGGGACCCTGCGTGGTTGGGTGTGCCGGGCCGTTTTGGTGGGATGGCAACAGAATTGGGTGGGTTGAGCGTGAAGGGTGGTTTAGGGTCGGGGTTGTGGTTGGGTTTAGCTGTTGATTTTGACGTTGCATGCAGGATGTTTTGCTTTTCAGGTGATTATTATAACAATATTAGAAAAAAAAAAACCCCAGCCGGGGGATTTTTTTTTTTCCCCCGGCTGGGTTTTTTTTTTCCCCGGTCCCGGCCGGTCTGCGAGGCGATGGTCATCGCCAAGGTTTGGGTGCAGGCCGTAGCCGGGGCCGGGGTTTTTGCAGGCAGGGCCAATTTTTGAGGTCCCCGGGAACGGCGTTCCTGGGGACCCTGTGTGGTTGGGTGTGCCGGGCCGTTTTGGTGGGATGGCAACAGAATTGGGTGGGTTGAGCGTGAAGGGTGGTTTAGGGTCGGGGTTGTGGTTGGGTTTAGCTGTTGATTTTGACATTGCATGCAGAATGTTTTGCTTTTCAGGCGATTATTATAACATTATTAGAAAAAAAAAAACCCCAGCCGGGGGATTTTTTTTTTTTCCCCCGGCTGGGTTTTTTTTTCCCCGGTCCCGGCCGGTCTGCGAGGCGATGGTCATCGCCAAGGTTTGGGTGCAGGCCGTAGCTGTGGCTGGGTTTTTTGCAGGCAGGGACAATTTTTGAGATACAAGGGAATGTTGTTCCTGTGGAGTGATAGGGTATTGTTGAGTGGATATGGAAATGTTGGAGATGTAAAAATGTATGAGCTGTAAATATTTTATATTGCATGGGTGATGCAGTAGTAATGAATACCCTAGCTGTAAGAACAAGAGAAGTTGCTGATAGAGGTATCTCTAGTAAGGCCTGTAGGTAAATAAAAAAGCAATCACAAAATCAACATTTAAATGCATGTATGTACTTTATTATCCTGACAGGTTTTGCATGCTCTGCCTGGAGGTGGCCAGAGGGGGGCATTGTTGAGCAGTGTCTTGGGCCTGCTAGCTTTGCGGTGGAGCTGTCTAGGGACTGCCTGAATGGATGATGATTGGATCTGGTTGGAGACTGCCAGTGAAGTTGCCAAAAGTCAGCGGTGTTAATTCCTTTTCAGTGTTGTTAACATTGTCTTTCAAAAGATGTTGAAATGAGGTTTAGGGGGTAGAAGTTAAGGTAAACTTTTGTATTGTATTGAAAGAGGTAGAAAGGATACATCTGTTCCTTTGCCAATTAAAATAAATAAAGAATTCAAAAAGAAAGAAATAAAAGAATAAAAACTTTATGAAAATACTATGCTTTTAAAGTTTGAATAAAGTTTACTTTGCTGTGTGGTGTGTTCATTTTCAGAATCATTCATTTACATTTGGTATTAATTTTTTCCTCCTTTCCCCCCCCCTCCTCTTATTATTTTTCTTCTTTTCCTCCTTTCCCCCCCTCCTCTTATTATTTTCCTCCTTTTCCCCCCCCTCCTCTTATTATTTTTCTTCTTTTCCTCCTTTCCCCCCCCCTCCTCTTATTATTTTTCTTCTTTTCCTCCTTTCCCCCCCTCCTCTTATTATTTTCCTCCTTTCCCCCCCTCCTCTTATTATTTTTCTTCTTTTCCTCCTTTCCCCCCCTCCTCTTATTATTTTTCTTCTTTTCCTCCTTTCCCCCCCCTCCTCTTATTATTTTTCTTCTTTTACTACTAGACTAACTGATATTCCAGTCATACTATAATAAAGATAATAACATGAATTAACACATTAATTATACTCCAATAATCAATTAATTATGCAAATTAGATAAAAAAATTTTCACCCCACAATAATGACACACATAACAAAACACACAATCAACACCCCTTCACATAACTAATCACAAAATATGCAAATTAACCACACAACTCCACATCACTCAAAACACCATATGCAAATAAGGAACATCCAAAAAAATCACACCAAAATAATATACACCTCAAACAATAATGCAAACAAACACTACAATAATACAAACAAACACTACAACAAACACATAAAGGTATCACACATCAACAGAAACCCTAAAAACACAAATAAACTACAACACCAAAAATCTCAAAATAACATACCTGAAACACAACACACAACCAAAAACACACTACAAACCACTAAGAACATTAAAACCCAAAAAATACAACACAAAAAAAAAATAAAACTTCACAACAAATAAAATGCCACATGGGACTCAAAACCAACAACAAACTACCCAAAAAAAACCGAAATATAAAATCAAAACAACACATTGACATAAAATTACAACCTCAAAAACAAAAAATAACAAAAAAAAAAACCTAAATACCCACACACCACATCTAACCATGAAAATATAAAAAAAAAAAAACTAACTAAAAAAAATCACACTAAAACCAGACCAGGAACAAACAATTACTACAATCTCAAATCCAACCACACCAAACACAAATAACTTTAAAAAAAACAAATATGTCCAAATTCCACAAAATGACAAATATACACCAGGACAACCACCATAAAATCAGAACACAATTTGAAACTAAAAATGACAATCAGAGTACCAGCCAAAAATCACAAAATGACTTAGTACCACAACGAAATGACAAACTATATATGCAAAGTCACTACTTCAAACCAGAACTGAGATTCACACACATTACCATAAATGACAGCCCACAGTAACAATTCAGACCTTAAATGAACAGCAAAAGCCAGGACTGAGGACCACAACTGACAAGAAGACTTCAAACACCAAGAGACAAGACAAATCCACAATTGAAGCTCAAACTGCATACCAAAAAACACACCTTAGCACAGGAACTCAGAGGCAAAGTACACACCGGAACTGAACACTTACGACCAGAAATCACAGATGCAGTACTAACCGGAAGTAACGGCTCTGTAACGGAAGTGAGTGGATAAATGGCCACCGGAAGTGAGAACTCTATACCAAAAGAGAGGGGCTGAACGAACACCACAACTGAGGGCTCTGTACCGAAAGTGAGGGGGTGGATTAGAACCGGAAGTGGGGGTTCCAGACCGGAAGTGATGGGGTTGCTTAGAGCCGGAAGTGGGGGTTCCACACCGGAACTGAGGGGGTGGATTGGGACCGGAAATGGGGGTTCTAGACCGGAACTGAGGGCGTGGGTTCAGACCGGAAGTGGGGGTTCTAGACCGGAAGTAGGGATGAGTTGCCACCGGAACTGATGGGTTGGAACCGGAAGTGATGGTGGGAGTGTCGACCGGAAGTGATGGTTTGAAACCGGAACTGATGGTGGGAGTGTCTACCGGAAGTAATGGTTTGAAACCGGAAGTGATGGTGGGAGTGTCGACCTGAAGTGATGGGTTGGAACCGGAAGTGATGGTGGGAGTGTCGACCGGAAGTGATGGGTTGGAACCGGAAGTGATGGTGAGAGTGTCTACCGGAAGTAATGGTTTGAAACCGGAAGTGATGGTGGGAGTGTCGACCGGAAGTGATGGGTTGAAACCGGAAGTGATGGTGGGAGTGTCGACCGGAAGTGATGGGTTGGAACCGGAAGTGATGGTGGGAGTATCGACCGGAAGTGATGGGTTGGAACCGGAAGTGATGGTGGGTTAGGGTTAGGGTTTAGGGTTTAGGGTTTAGGGTTAGGGTTTAGGGTTTAGGGTTAGGGTTTAGGGTTTAGGGTTAGGGTTAGGGTTAGGGTTAGGGTTAGGGTTAGGGTTTAGTGTTAGGGTTAGGGTTTAGGGTTAGGGTTAGGGTTAGGGTTAGGGTTAGGGTTAGGGTTAGGGTTAGGGTTAGGGTTAGGGTTAGGGTTAGGGTTAGGGTTAGGGTTTAGGGTTAGGGTTAGGGTTAGGGTTAGGGTTAGGGTTAGGGTTAGGGTTAGGGTTAGGGTTAGGGTTAGGGTTAGGGTTAGGGTTAGGGTTAGGGTTAGGGTTAGGGTTAGGGTTAGGGTTAGGGTTAGGGTTAGGGTTAGGGTTAGGGTTAGGGTTAGGGTTAGGGTTAGGGTTAGGGTTAGGGTTAGGGTTAGGGTTAGGGTTAGGGTTAGGGTTAGGGTTAGGGTTAGGGTTAGGGTTAGGGTTAGGGTTAGGGTTAGGGTTAGGGTTAGGGTTAGGGTTAGGGTTAGGGTTAGGGTTAGGGTTAGGGTTAGGGTTAGGGTTAGGGTTAGGGTTAGGGTTAGGGTTAGGGTTAGGGTTAGGGTTAGGGTTAGGGTTAGGGTTAGGGTTAGGGTTAGGGTTAGGGTTAGGGTTAGGGTTAGGGTTAGGGTTAGGGTTAGGGTTAGGGTTAGGGTTAGGGTTAGGGTTAGGGTTAGGGTTAGGGTTAGGGTTAGGGTTAGGGTTAGGGTTAGGGTTAGGGTTAGGGTTAGGGTTAGGGTTAGGGTTAGGGTTAGGGTTAGGGTTAGGGTTAGGGTTAGGGTTAGGGTTAGGGTTAGGGTTAGGGTTAGGGTTAGGGTTAGGGTTAGGGTTAGGGTTAGGGTTAGGGTTAGGGTTAGGGTTAGGGTTAGGGTTAGGGTTAGGGTTAGGGTTAGGGTTAGGGTTAGGGTTAGGGTTAGGGTTAGGGTTAGGGTTAGGGTTAGGGTTAGGGTTAGGGTTAGGGTTAGGGTTAGGGTTAGGGTTAGGGTTAGGGTTAGGGTTAGGGTTAGGGTTAGGGTTAGGGTTAGGGTTAGGGTTAGGGTTAGGGTTAGGGTTAGGGTTAGGGTTAGGGTTAGGGTTAGGGTTAGGGTTAGGGTTAGGGTTAGGGTTAGGGTTAGGGTTAGGGTTAGGGTTAGGGTTAGGGTTAGGGTTAGGGTTAGGGTTAGGGTTAGGGTTAGGGTTAGGGTTAGGGTTAGGGTTAGGGTTAGGGTTAGGGTTAGGGTTAGGGTTAGGGTTAGGGTTAGGGTTAGGGTTAGGGTTAGGGTTAGGGTTAGGGTTAGGGTTAGGGTTAGGGTTAGGGTTAGGGTTAGGGTTAGGGTTAGGGTTAGGGTTAGGGTTAGGGTTAGGGTTAGGGTTAGGGTTAGGGTTAGGGTTAGGGTTAGGGTTAGGGTTAGGGTTAGGGTTAGGGTTAGGGTTAGGGTTAGGGTTAGGGTTAGGGTTAGGGTTAGGGTTAGGGTTAGGGTTAGGGTTAGGGTTAGGGTTAGGGTTAGGGTTAGGGTTAGGGTTAGGGTTAGGGTTAGGGTTAGGGTTAGGGTTAGGGTTAGGGTTAGGGTTAGGGTTAGGGTTAGGGTTAGGGTTAGGGTTAGGGTTAGGGTTAGGGTTAGGGTTAGGGTTAGGGTTAGGGTTAGGGTTAGGGTTAGGGTTAGGGTTAGGGTTAGGGTTAGGGTTAGGGTTAGGGTTAGGGTTAGGGTTAGGGTTAGGGTTAGGGTTAGGGTTAGGGTTAGGGTTAGGGTTAGGGTTAGGGTTAGGGTTAGGGTTAGGGTTAGGGTTAGGGTTAGGGTTAGGGTTAGGGTTAGGGTTAGGGTTAGGGTTAGGGTTAGGGTTAGGGTTAGGGTTAGGGTTAGGGTTAGGGTTAGGGTTAGGGTTAGGGTTAGGGTTAGGGTTAGGGTTAGGGTTAGGGTTAGGGTTAGGGTTAGGGTTAGGGTTAGGGTTAGGGTTAGGGTTAGGGTTAGGGTTAGGGTTAGGGTTAGGGTTAGGGTTAGGGTTAGGGTTAGGGTTAGGGTTAGGGTTAGGGTTAGGGTTAGGGTTAGGGTTAGGGTTAGGGTTAGGGTTAGGGTTAGGGTTAGGGTTAGGGTTAGGGTTAGGGTTAGGGTTAGGGTTAGGGTTAGGGTTAGGGTTAGGGTTAGGGTTAGGGTTAGGGTTAGGGTTAGGGTTAGGGTTAGGGTTAGGGTTAGGGTTAGGGTTAGGGTTAGGGTTAGGGTTAGGGTTAGGGTTAGGGTTAGGGTTAGGGTTAGGGTTAGGGTTAGGGTTAGGGTTAGGGTTAGGGTTAGGGTTAGGGTTAGGGTTAGGGTTAGGGTTAGGGTTAGGGTTAGGGTTAGGGTTAGGGTTAGGGTTAGGGTTAGGGTTAGGGTTAGGGTTAGGGTTAGGGTTAGGGTTAGGGTTAGGGTTAGGGTTAGGGTTAGGGTTAGGGTTAGGGTTAGGGTTAGGGTTAGGGTTAGGGTTAGGGTTAGGGTTAGGGTTAGGGTTAGGGTTAGGGTTAGGGTTAGGGTTAGGGTTAGGGTTAGGGTTAGGGTTAGGGTTAGGGTTAGGGTTAGGGTTAGGGTTAGGGTTAGGGTTAGGGTTAGGGTTAGGGTTAGGGTTAGGGTTAGGGTTAGGGTTAGGGTTAGGGTTAGGGTTAGGGTTAGGGTTAGGGTTAGGGTTAGGGTTAGGGTTAGGGTTAGGGTTAGGGTTAGGGTTAGGGTTAGGGTTAGGGTTAGGGTTAGGGTTAGGGTTAGGGTTAGGGTTAGGGTTAGGGTTAGGGTTAGGGTTAGGGTTAGGGTTAGGGTTAGGGTTAGGGTTAGGGTTAGGGTTAGGGTTAGGGTTAGGGTTAGGGTTAGGGTTAGGGTTAGGGTTAGGGTTAGGGTTAGGGTTAGGGTTAGGGTTAGGGTTAGGGTTAGGGTTAGGGTTAGGGTTAGGGTTAGGGTTAGGGTTAGGGTTAGGGTTAGGGTTAGGGTTAGGGTTAGGGTTAGGGTTAGGGTTAGGGTTAGGGTTAGGGTTAGGGTTAGGGTTAGGGTTAGGGTTAGGGTTAGGGTTAGGGTTAGGGTTAGGGTTAGGGTTAGGGTTAGGGTTAGGGTTAGGGTTAGGGTTAGGGTTAGGGTTAGGGTTAGGGTTAGGGTTAGGGTTAGGGTTAGGGTTAGGGTTAGGGTTAGGGTTAGGGTTAGGGTTAGGGTTAGGGTTAGGGTTAGGGTTAGGGTTAGGGTTAGGGTTAGGGTTAGGGTTAGGGTTAGGGTTAGGGTTAGGGTTAGGGTTAGGGTTAGGGTTAGGGTTAGGGTTAGGGTTAGGGTTAGGGTTAGGGTTAGGGTTAGGGTTAGGGTTAGGGTTAGGGTTAGGGTTAGGGTTAGGGTTAGGGTTAGGGTTAGGGTTAGGGTTAGGGTTAGGGTTAGGGTTAGGGTTAGGGTTAGGGTTAGGGTTAGGGTTAGGGTTAGGGTTAGGGTTAGGGTTAGGGTTAGGGTTAGGGTTAGGGTTAGGGTTAGGGTTAGGGTTAGGGTTAGGGTTAGGGTTAGGGTTAGGGTTAGGGTTAGGGTTAGGGTTAGGGTTAGGGTTAGGGTTAGGGTTAGGGTTAGGGTTAGGGTTAGGGTTAGGGTTAGGGTTAGGGTTAGGGTTAGGGTTAGGGTTAGGGTTAGGGTTAGGGTTAGGGTTAGGGTTAGGGTTAGGGTTAGGGTTAGGGTTAGGGTTAGGGTTAGGGTTAGGGTTAGGGTTAGGGTTAGGGTTAGGGTTAGGGTTAGGGTTAGGGTTAGGGTTAGGGTTAGGGTTAGGGTTAGGGTTAGGGTTAGGGTTAGGGTTAGGGTTAGGGTTAGGGTTAGGGTTAGGGTTAGGGTTAGGGTTAGGGTTAGGGTTAGGGTTAGGGTTAGGGTTAGGGTTAGGGTTAGGGTTAGGGTTAGGGTTAGGGTTAGGGTTAGGGTTAGGGTTAGGGTTAGGGTTAGGGTTAGGGTTAGGGTTAGGGTTAGGGTTAGGGTTAGGGTTAGGGTTAGGGTTAGGGTTAGGGTTAGGGTTAGGGTTAGGGTTAGGGTTAGGGTTAGGGTTAGGGTTAGGGTTAGGGTTAGGGTTAGGGTTAGGGTTAGGGTTAGGGTTAGGGTTAGGGTTAGGGTTAGGGTTAGGGTTAGGGTTAGGGTTAGGGTTAGGGTTAGGGTTAGGGTTAGGGTTAGGGTTAGGGTTAGGGTTAGGGTTAGGGTTAGGGTTAGGGTTAGGGTTAGGGTTAGGGTTAGGGTTAGGGTTAGGGTTAGGGTTAGGGTTAGGGTTAGGGTTAGGGTTAGGGTTAGGGTTAGGGTTAGGGTTAGGGTTAGGGTTAGGGTTAGGGTTAGGGTTAGGGTTAGGGTTAGGGTTAGGGTTAGGGTTAGGGTTAGGGTTAGGGTTAGGGTTAGGGTTAGGGTTAGGGTTAGGGTTAGGGTTAGGGTTAGGGTTAGGGTTAGGGTTAGGGTTAGGGTTAGGGTTAGGGTTAGGGTTAGGGTTAGGGTTAGGGTTAGGGTTAGGGTTAGGGTTAGGGTTAGGGTTAGGGTTAGGGTTAGGGTTAGGGTTAGGGTTAGGGTTAGGGTTAGGGTTAGGGTTAGGGTTAGGGTTAGGGTTAGGGTTAGGGTTAGGGTTAGGGTTAGGGTTAGGGTTAGGGTTAGGGTTAGGGTTAGGGTTAGGGTTAGGGTTAGGGTTAGGGTTAGGGTTAGGGTTAGGGTTAGGGTTAGGGTTAGGGTTAGGGTTAGGGTTAGGGTTAGGGTTAGGGTTAGGGTTAGGGTTAGGGTTAGGGTTAGGGTTAGGGTTAGGGTTAGGGTTAGGGTTAGGGTTAGGGTTAGGGTTAGGGTTAGGGTTAGGGTTAGGGTTAGGGTTAGGGTTAGGGTTAGGGTTAGGGTTAGGGTTAGGGTTAGGGTTAGGGTTAGGGTTAGGGTTAGGGTTAGGGTTAGGGTTAGGGTTAGGGTTAGGGTTAGGGTTAGGGTTAGGGTTAGGGTTAGGGTTAGGGTTAGGGTTAGGGTTAGGGTTAGGGTTAGGGTTAGGGTTAGGGTTAGGGTTAGGGTTAGGGTTAGGGTTAGGGTTAGGGTTAGGGTTAGGGTTGGGTTAGGGTTAGGGTTAGGGTTAGGGTTGGGTTAGGGTTAGGGTTAGGGTTAGGGTTAGGGTTAGGGTTAGGGTTAGGGTTAGGGTTAGGGTTAGGGTTAGGGTTAGGGTTAGGGTTAGGGTTAGGGTTAGGGTTAGGGTTAGGGTTAGGGTTAGGGTTAGGGTTAGGGTTAGGGTTAGGGTTAGGGTTAGGGTTAGGGTTAGGGTTAGGGTTAGGGTTAGGGTTAGGGTTAGGGTTAGGGTTAGGGTTAGGGTTAGGGTTAGGGTTAGGGTTAGGGTTAGGGTTAGGGTTAGGGTTAGGGTTAGGGTTAGGGTTAGGGTTAGGGTTAGGGTTAGGGTTAGGGTTAGGGTTAGGGTTAGGGTTAGGGTTAGGGTTAGGGTTAGGGTTAGGGTTAGGGTTAGGGTTAGGGTTAGGGTTAGGGTTAGGGTTAGGGTTAGGGTTAGGGTTAGGGTTAGGGTTAGGGTTAGGGTTAGGGTTAGGGTTAGGGTTAGGGTTAGGGTTAGGGTTAGGGTTAGGGTTAGGGTTAGGGTTAGGGTTAGGGTTAGGGTTAGGGTTAGGGTTAGGGTTAGGGTTAGGGTTAGGGTTAGGGTTAGGGTTAGGGTTAGGGTTAGGGTTAGGGTTAGGGTTAGGGTTAGGGTTAGGGTTAGGGTTAGGGTTAGGGTTAGGGTTAGGGTTAGGGTTAGGGTTAGGGTTAGGGTTAGGGTTAGGGTTAGGGTTAGGGTTAGGGTTAGGGTTAGGGTTAGGGTTAGGGTTAGGGTTAGGGTTAGGGTTAGGGTTAGGGTTAGGGTTAGGGTTAGGGTTAGGGTTAGGGTTAGGGTTAGGGTTAGGGTTAGGGTTAGGGTTAGGGTTA